>JANZLB010000008.1:43959925-43972098 GCA_026167865.1 Notarius quadriscutis
GGGGCACTGTGACTCTTGGGCATTGTGGTCTTGAGCGGCCTTGTTTGTAGTTTGATTAGTGATGCTAGTTTCAATACCTTTACTGACAGACCCCCCCCGAGGAGCTCCTACTGGGAGCTACATTTTTCCTGGGGTGCCCTCTCCCCCTAGGTGAGGGTTTGTCAGGGTGTTGAGCATGGAATTCCTGTTTTAACAGAGGGTCCAGGACATCCTTGGCTCCCACCCAGCTTCTTTCTTCTGGCCCATAGCCTTCCCAGTTTACCAGATACTCAATTTGAGCTCCTCTGTGTCTGGAGTCGAGTAACCTATTTATCTGGTAGATGGGCTTACCTTCTAAGCTTTAAGGTGGATGCTCCTAGATGAGAGAGTTCTCAGCAAGCGGGCCTGGAATGGCAGGCTTTAGACAGGAGACATGAAATGTTGGGGATATCCAACTGTGAGGGGAGAGTTCTAACCTGTAAGAGACATTGTTGATTTGCCAGAGTATCTTGAATGGACTGATGTATTGTGCTTGTAGCTTTCAGCATGTGTTGGGTGCTCTGAGGTTCTTCGTGGAGACCCACACTCTGTCACCAGGAGCAAAATCTGAGTTTCTACTTCTGTGCTTGTCAGCATATTCCTTGTATTTGGCATTGACTGTCTCAATACACTGATGTACCTCCTCCCAGATAGCTTGGCTGTGAGAAAACCAGTCTTCAACGGCTTGAACTTGTGCTGGAGAGTCGTCCCAGGGGAACAGGGGTGGTTGATCGTCAAGTATTCATTGGAAGGGGGTTAGTTGTGTTGTGGAGTGCTTCCGTGAGTTTTGTGCATACTCGGCCCATGGGATGAAACGTGACCAGTCCCCCTGGTTTCTCATGCACAAAATTCATAGCCTATTGGGTGGCATCTGGTGACTTATAGCAGCATTTCATGGTGGTACTGACACTGTCACTTTTTATTGTTAACATGGTTGAACATAGCCGTCAACCCCAAAATGAAAAAAGAAGTGAGAAAGCCGGGGTCCAAGGGCTGCAGGTCCCAGTCAGGTCCAGGGCAAAGCCCAGGTGGGGGGTCTGGGGGGGCCCCCAGCCGAAAATGATTTTGCCAACTTTAAGAGGGGATTGGTGGCCTTAGGATGAATATTTAGTTTTCACCTTCTTTGTTATTATTAATGAAAAAAAAGGCTTCATGAGGACACCACATCTTAACAAAACAGTGCCAGGTTAACAATAACACATTTCAACATTATTATGAAATGAAAGATGCGCAATGATGACATTTCAAAAAGCTTTCATCACAAAACTACATATTCATCTCACTTCATAGGAAAACAGGAAACACTGTTTGTGTTGCTACCAAGTCATATTCTACATCAAGGCTTTAACTCAGGAAAAGTGCATATGTTTGCAATTTATTACAGTGTATTTTGGGGTTTAAAAGAAGTTTTCACCTTCTTGTTACTATGAATGAAAAAAAAAAGGCTTCATGAGGACACCATGTCTTCACCAAACAGTGCCAGGTTAACAATAACACATTTCAACATTATTATGAAATGAAAGATGCGCAATGATGACATTTCAAAAGGAATCATTGTTTGTGTTGCCACCAAGTCATTTTACATCAAGGCTTTAACTCAGGAAAAGTGCATATGTTTGCAATTTATTCCAGTGTATTTTGGGGGTTATTTTGTCCTTTATTAAATGAAAGTGTAAATAAATAATTATATCATTACAAAAAAATTATCTGAATATTGTCAGAGTGCAGGCATTTACAGATGTATTTGCAGGGGAGAGCGGGGAGCAAACATTAACAAAGCCAAATTGTGAAGCTAGAATCGTGGTCAGAAGGCAGGCTGGGGTCGGTTGATTGGCGAACAGGGTAACGTAGGCAAGACAGGAAGCATAGATGAAAAAGGCATAGCGATAGTCAAAACAACAAGATAGGCAGAGATATGAAGGCTCGGTATGGACTGGAAAACACAGAATGATACTTTGCACTGAGGGTGTGTGAGGGAGAAGTTTAAGTAGCATGGATACTGATTGGGAATGAGCCACAGGTGAATTCAATACTCTGGTGACAGGGGGCACTGTGACTCTTGGGCATTGTGGTCTTGAGCGGCCTTGTTTGTAGTTTGATTAGTGATGCTAGTTTCAATACAATTACTGCCAGACCCCCCCCCAGAGGAGCTCCTACTGGGAGCTACATTCTTCCTGGGGTGCCCTCTCTCCCTAGGTGAGGGTTTGTCAGGGTGTTGAGCATGGAATTCCTGTTTTAACAGAGGGTCCAGGACATCCTTGGCTCCTACCCAGCTTCTTTCTTCTGGCCCATAGCCTTCCCAGTTTAACAGATACTCAATTTGAGCTCCTCTGCGTCTGGAGTCGAGTAACCTATTTATCTGGTAGATGGGCTCACTTTCAAGGCTTAAATATGGATGCTCCGGGAAGAGAGGATTCTCAGCAAGAGGGCCTGGAATGGCAGGTTTTAGACAGGAGACATGAAAGGTTGGGGATATCCGACTATGAGAGGGTAGTTCTAACCTGTAAGAGAAATTGTTGAGTCACCGGAGTATCTTGAATGGACCGATGAATCGTGCTTGTAGCTTTCAGCATGTGTTGGGTGCTCTGAGGTTCTTCGTGGAGACCCACACTCTGTCACTAGGAGCAAAATCTGGGTTGCTACTTCTGTGCTTGTCAGCATATTCCTTGTACTTGGCATTGACTGTCTTAATAAGCTGATATACCTCCTCCCAGATAGCTTAGCTCTGAGAAAATGAGTCTTCAACAGCTTGAACTTGTGCTGGAGAGTCGTCCCAGGGGAACAGGGATGGTTGATCGTCGAGTATTCAATGGAAGGGGGTTAGTTGTGTTGTGGCGTGCTTCCATGAGTTTTGTGCATACTCGGCCCATGGGATGAAATGTGACCAGTCCCCCTGGTTTCTCATGCACAAAATTCATAGAAAGCATCTGATCTCTTGGTTTGCTCTCTCCACTTGGCCATCGGATTGAGAATGATAACTGGACGTGAGACTGACTGAGACTCCTAGCCACTCCATGAAGTATGTCCACAAGCGTAAAATGAACTGAGGGCCTCTGTTGCTATGTCTTCAGGAATCCCAAAGAATCTGAATAGTTGTTGAAACAGTAGTTCAGCTGTCAGGAGTGCTGTAGTGATGCCTGGTAGCGGAAAGAGTTTCAGTGCTTTGGAGAACCTGTTGACTATCACCATGATGGTGGTGTTGCCCTGGGAGGGCGGTAAGTCTGTGATGTAGTTGATGGCTATGTGTGACCAAGGTCTTTGAGGTATCGGGAGGGGACAAAGCTTACCCACTGGTGGTGTTCGTGGAACCTTTGCCTGGGCACATTTGGAGCAAGATGCAATGAACTGGTTGATGTCCGTGAGCATGTTCTCCCACCAGTACTTGTTATTCAACATCTGCTGAGTTTGATGGCTGCCAGGATGTCCCGTGGTGGGAGACGTGTGGGCCCAGGTGATGAGTCGCCCTTGGAGATGCTTTGGGACATAGAGCAACCCAATTGGAAGTCTGACTGGAACTGTCCTGGGTTGAGAGTTCATTATCTGCTGGTCGAGGTCCCCAAGTGATGGACTGAATGAAATGGAAGGAAGAATAGCATGGGTATTGGGATCCTGACGTGATGAGACAAAGGTGCAAGACAGGGTATCTGCCTTAGTGTTCTTTGATCCTGGATGGAATGAGATCGTGAAATTAAAGCACATGAAGAAGAGAGCCCATCTGGCTTGGCATGGATTTAGTTGCTTGGCTTTCTTGAGATACTCTAGGTTCTTATGGTCGGTGAGTATTATGAAGGGATGAGTGGCTCCCTCCAGCCAGTGTCTACACTCCTCAAGAGTGAGCTTGATGGCAAGCAGTTCACAGTTCCTGACATCATAGTTTCTCTCTGCAGATGTGAGTTTCCTGGAGAAGAAAGCCACAGGGTGAAGTTTTTGTCTTTTGCCATAATGTTGGGATAAGACTCCTCCAACTCCTGTGTCAGATGCATCAACTTCCACCATGAACGGCTTGGTTGGGTCAGGATGCTGCAGAACCGGTGCTGAAGTGAACATGCTTTTTCGCCGAATAAAGGCTTCCTCAGCTGAAGGGTTCCACTAAAGTACTTTCAGTCCCTTCTTGAGTAAAGCCGTTAGGGGAACTGCAATCATACTGAAGCCTCTGATGAAGCGATGGTAGAAGTTTGCGAAGCCCAGGAATCATTGAAGCTCCTTTATCAATGTGGGTACTGGCCAAGACATGACTGCAGAAACCTTGGAGGAATCCATGCTGACTCCTTCTGAGCTTATGATGTACCCCAAAAAGAAGATTTGGTTATGGTGGAATTCACACTTCTCTGCCTTTACGTAGAGATGACTGGTTAGTAAACGCTGGAGGACAGCTCTGACATGTTCTTGATGTCTTTTCTCATCAGGGGAGTAGACCAAAATGTCATCGATATATGCAATAACATATCTTCCCAGCATGCCCCTTAGTACATCATTGATAAGGCACCGAAATGCACTGGGAGCTGAAGAAAGGCCATATGGCATTACCCGGTACTCAAAGTGACCAGTGGTTGTACTGAAAGCGGTCTTCCATTCGTCTCCTTTCTTGATCCTTATCAAATTGTAAGCAAACTTGCAGGTCAAGTTTGGAGAATATCTTGGTTGAGCAAAGTTGTTCTAGGGCAGACGGAACAAGAGGAAGAGGATAGGGATGTTTGACAATGACCCGGTTAAGTCCTCTATAATCTATGCAAGGTCGAAGACTACCACCTCATTTTTCCACGAAGAAGAAGCCCACTGAGGCTCGTGATTTGGAGGGACAAATGTACCCTTGGTTGAGTCCTTCCTGGATGTATTCTTCCATGGCAGCATGTTCCTTCTTGGAAAGGGGATACATTCGACCATGCGGAGGTGACATACCTGGTAGAAGGTCAATGGCATGGTCATATGGTCTGTGAGGTGGTAGCCCACAGGCTTTCCCCTTACTGAAGACTTCCTGTAGGTCTAGATAACACTCGGGGACATTCTCAATAGAGTCTGGTTGCGGGCTCTCCACTGACGTTGAGGAGATACATAGTTGAGGATGTGAGAGACAGTTTTGAAAGCATGTGGGAGACCATTGAAGAATTTCCTTGTTCTGCCAAGAGATCAGTGGATTATGAAGTTGTAACCAGGGATACACAAGAATGATGATGTGATGGACTGTGGTGGTCACACAGAGAGAGATGTGTTCTGAATGGAGTGCTCCCACCTGAATGTGAACAGGAGCAGTTCTAGTAGTGACAAGGCCATCACCTATGGGTCCTCCATCGATGGTTCAGATGCTGAGTGGACTCTGCAGAGGGATTGTGGGCAGGTTGTATTTCTGAACAATTGTGCTGTTGATGAAATTCCCCTCCGCCCCTGAGTCTACAAAGGCAGATAGGACGTGTGTGGAGGACACTAGCTTTAACAATACAGCAAGCACTTTAAATGACTGTGCATTAAATTTTTGCTCAGGACTCACCGCATGAGTTGTGGTTTCTGCTGGATTTGAGTGAGATGGGCGGATGGGACACTGGTTGAGTTTATGCTCTGAACTCCCACAGTAAAAGTAGAGACCCTCTATCTTCCTCCTTTCCCATTCTGATAATTTCAGACGAGTGTTGGAAACTTCCATGGGTGCATTTTCTTTAGGCAGATGAACAAGTCTGAAGTTCTCCTTGAGAGAGGGCCGGCTGGTAAGCAGATGATCCAACTGGATTGCTAAGTCAATAAGGGAGTCTAGCATTAAGCTTTCATTCCTACATGCCATTTTGCTAAGAACCTCAGGACGAAGACATTGGCAGAATGCTGCCTTCAATGCTGGTTCATTCCATCCACTGGCTGCGGCCAGAGTTCAGAAATCCAAAGCATATTCAGCAACTCTTCTTGAACCTTGTTTCATGGTGAGAAGACTTTCTCTGACTTTGATTCCCTCAGGTTCATGATCAAAAACTTATTTAAAAAGCTTGAGGAAGCACTCATACAAAGTCGTGTGGTCTCCTCCTTTTCTCCATACGACACTTACCCATTGCAATATCTTGCCAGTGAGAAATGAGAGAAACTTAGTGATTTTGTGTTCGTCTGAGAGTTGGGGTATCATAGAGAAATACAGGGAACACTGAAGCAGGAAACACTTACAGGCATGAGCATCCCCAGCATACTTTCCCGGAACAGGGAGCTGTAACACGGAATGAGAAGATGCCTCATGGTGTGAAAGGAGGGCCTGCGACATCACAGCTGCAAGTTATGCTATCCGTGTGTTGAGGTCAGCAAGCATCTGTTGATGTTCTCTTAGTAAACGCCCCTGAGCATTCAATGCAGTTTGCTTCACCTCCTCAGCTACATCCATTGTAGGTGAAGTATCCTGTCAGACTGCAGGCACTTACAGATGTATTTGCAGGGGACAGCGGAGAGCAAACAGTAACAAAGCCAAATTGTGATGCTAGAATCATGGTCAGAAGGCAGGCTAGGGTCAATCGATCGGCAAACAGGGTAATATAGGCAAGACAGGAAGCATAGACGAAAAAGGGATAGTGATAGTCAAAATAGTAGTTATCTATAGTAGTATAGCTAGTTCAATACTCCGGTGACAAGGGACACTGTGACTCTTGGGCATTGTAGTCTTGAGCGGCCATGTTTATAGTTCGATTAGCACTGCTGGTTTCAATGCCTTTACTGACAGACACCCCCACCCCCAAAGAGCTCCCACTGGGAGCTACATTCTTCCTGGGGCACCCTCTCCCCCTAGGTGCGGGTTTGTCAGGGTGTTTGTAGTTCGATTAGCACTGCTGGTTTCAATGCCTTTACTGACAAATATAATACTACAAGCTGAGTAAATTTAATATTCTGTCCTATGTATTAAATATCATTTATAAAATATTTATTAATTAGAGTTTATAATGTTAAATAAATTATTAGAAAGGTAATATTAAAGGAATATAAAATTAGTGAATTACTCAAAGTAATACCATCACCAAAAAAAGGAAATGATAAACTTGACAAAAAATGAGGCAGGTAAGGATAAGAAAAACGCTAGAGGAAAGACCATGAAAAAACTTTCAAGACACAAAAATGGCTAGGGTCTACAAACGAGATGTTCTGGCAATGTCTGTGGCTGAGAACAGTGTTTAAATAGGCAGCAGTGATAACCAGGAAGTGGATGCAGGTGAGCACTCACTGAACAGGGAAGCAGGCAGGATGGAATTCCCATCCCGGATCCGGATTAGAGCTGATGTGGGATATCCGCAAGCTCAGGAGTGGATGTCCGGGGCGGAGTGTGACAGTACCCCCCCTTCAAAGAACTGGAGACCAGAGGTTTCAACTGTGATACATGGAACATGGGGTGAATGCGTCGCATGGTGAGTGGTAATGCCAGTCTGACAGAACATGGATTGATTACCTTACTGATGAGGAAGGGTCCTAAGTATCTGGGAGCCAGCTTGCAGGAGATGGTTCTGAGAGGCAGATGTGCACATGGAGAGCATGACTCACTGCCCCACCCTGTAGGTGGGTGCCTTAGAGCGGTGTTTGTCAGCCTGCCTCTTGGATGCTAGGGTGGAGCATAGGAGTCTTCTCCGGGCCAACGCCCACATCTTCCTGAAGCAGTGTATGAGGGTCTGGGCTGAGGGTACAGCGACCTCCTACTCTTGGTTGGGGAAGAGTGGTGGTTGGTAGCCTAGGGAGCACTGGAAGGGCAAGAGACCAGTGGCAGATGAAAGCAGAGTGTTGTGAGCATATTCAACCCAAGGTAGGTACTTACTCCAAGAACTGGCATCCCTGGACGCCATGCACTTGAGTGCCACTTCCAAGTCTTGATTTGCCTGGTCCGCCTGGCTGTTGGTTTGAGGGTGGAAACCTGATGAGAGACTACAGGAGGCCCCAATGAGTTTGCAAAAGGCCCTCCAGAACTGCGCAGTGAATTGAGGACCCCGGTCGGAGATGACATCAGAGGGGAGTCCATGTATGCGGAAAATGTGGAGGATGAGTAGTTCAGCAGTTTCTTTAGCTCTGTGGGAAGCTTAGGCAGAGGGATGAAGTGGAAAGACTTAGAGAAGTGGTCAATGATTGTGAGAATGCATGTGTTGCCACCTGAGTTGGGGAGTCCTGTGACGAAGTCCAAGGCAATGTGTTACCAGGGTCGATGAGGGGTCGGGAGGGGTCTTAGCAAGCCAGCAGGGGGTTGATTGGCTGTCTTGTTCTGGGCACACGTGTCGCAGGCTGCCATGAACTCCTGGACATCTTCCTTGATCGATGGCCACCAGAAGTGTTGTTGAATCGATCGAACCTCGCTGGCTGAAGGCTGTGGTGGTTTGGCGGGAGGCAGAGCGGAGTTCAGGCAGGAAGCTAGGCAGGACTGGCTCCAGCCTAGGATGGTGTTACCGGCCCAGTTTAGGTGAGGGTTGTGCTGCATTAACCAGAGTAATCCTAGG
Organism: Notarius quadriscutis; assembly: GCA_026167865.1. NCBI lineage: Eukaryota > Metazoa > Chordata > Actinopteri > Siluriformes > Ariidae > Notarius > Notarius quadriscutis. The sequence goes on from JANZLB010000008.1 coordinate 43,968,376, forward strand.
ACAATGGGTATGTGGGGGTCGTTCATGACGTGAAGTTGGATGGTTTGAGTGGTTACCGGAAATCCTCAAAGTGAGCAGGGTGGTAAGGTGGGTGATGGTGGTCAAGCCGGTGCCATTGAGTGTCAGGACAGTGAGAGGAATGTCAAGAGTGAGTAACGGGATTCCCAGACGCTTGGCGGTGGCAGAGCAGATCAGGTTCCTGTCCGCTCCTTCATTGACGAGGGCCTGGAGGTGGTGATGCTGGTTGTCATGCATGATGATGACAGGGAGTCATGGTCGATCAGCGGGGGGCTGGTTCCAGGCGTTGCCCACCAGGGCCCCTCGATTCACTGGTGGGCTCATCCTTTTAGAGGACAGGCTCGGCAGATGTGTCCTAGCTGACCACAGTAGAAGCAGGCCCCTGTGCTCCGCCAGCACTGTCGTTCCACCACTGACACCCAAACCCGGTCTATCTGCATGGGTTCGACGGAGGAGGCGGGAGGTGGAGAGGAGGTAAAGCTGGGGCGGGTCTTTTCTCTCCTCCGTTGCTGGATCCAGGCGACGATAGGGTTGGCGAGGTCTATGAGGCTGGAGAGGTCCAACAACAGTTCCTGTGATAACAGTTCATCTTTAATGGTGTCAGACAAGCTGTGCAGAAACGCATCAACCTGGGCGCTATCGTTCCAACCGCACGATGCCGCCAACGTCCGGAATTCGATGGCGCAGTCCGAGGTAGACCGGGACCCCTGCTGCAGCTCCATAATTTCTCTAGCCGCCTCCCGGCCAGACAGAGAACAGTCAAAAGTTCGCTTCACCTCCTCGGAGAAATCTTTGAAATTGGAGCAAAAGGGTGCATCGGCATCCCAGAACGCTGTTCCCCACTCCCTGGCTTTGCTAGTGAGGAGCATGATGGTATATGCTACCTGGGAGCGTTCTGTGGGGAAGGCCAGAGGTTGCAGCTCTAGGATTAATGAGCATTGAGACAAAAATGATCTGCAAGTACCTGGTTCTCCATTGTAGGGCTGAGGTGCTGGGAGTCTTGGCTCGCAGAGAGAGGCGGTGGCAGGAGCTGAAGTAGGAGACGGCTGGGCAGGGGTAGGCACGGCTTGATAGTGCTGCATCTGTGTGGTGAGGCAGTTGAGTGAGTTGGATAGGGTGGTGAGGTTCTGAGTAATTTGTTTCAGGTCTTGTTGGTGGGTCCCGAGGAGAGTGAAGTTTGGATCCAGAAGCAGAACACATACACAGACAGTACACAGACATACACAGACAGTAATTCAATAAATAAGGTGGGTTTAATCCAGGGAAAGGGGTGTGGCAAAAAGGTAAACAAACTAGACAAAGAAACAATAGCAAAAATAGTCCAGATAAAACAGGGGGCAAAAACTTGACAAAAAAATGAGGCAGGCAAGGACAAGAAAAACGCTTGTGCAAAAAACCATGAACAAGAAAAATGCTAGAGAGAAAGACCATGAAAAGCATACGAGGCACAGAAATGGCTAGAGTAAACAAACGAGACGTTCTGGCAAAGTCTGTTTCTGAGAACAGCATTTATAAAGGCAGTGGTGAAAATCAGGAAGTGAATTCAGGTGAGCGCTCGCTGAACAGAGAAGCAGGCAGGATGGAATTCCCATCCCAGATCGGCGTTGACGCAGGAGATACGCAAGCTCTGGAGCGGATGTCTGGGGCGGAGCATGACATCATCAGGGGACTCATCAGATTCCACATCTTCCTTTCCAGTCCTCTTCAACTTCCTCAGCAAATGTGGTCCTGAAATGAAGAGCATCGCAGCGACACCCACACAGGCAGCCACCAGGACAACTTTCTGGAAGGGTCTCATTGGGATGAATTATTCACACTGTTCAGAAGTACAAAATGTGCAGAGACACAGAGAGAGAGACAGAGAGAGAGACAGAGAGAGAGAGAGAGAGAGACGCCCTATATTTATACCTTATCCGACGACTGACGTCATTACTATTTGTTGTGCCATAGTCTTTTGCAGAGGTGGACAATAATGAAGTACATTTATCAGAATAATGTACTTAAGTACACTTTTTGAGTATCTGTACTTTACTTGTGTATTTTTTTTTGGAAAATTATGACTTTAACTTCACTACATTTGAAAGGCAAATATCGTACTTTTTACTCCACTACATTTCGATCAAGGTCCTCATTACTCGTTACTATGAAGCGGCTTTGAAAGTGGATGTTATTTTCTTTTCTAATTTTTTTTTTTGCAGGTGACACTGCGACAGCCTATCAGTAATCACTAGGGTCACGTCACACCCACAGACTGGATAAAATCAAGATCAATGATTTCTCCACAGCATTATTTAACACGATCAGTTGATGGCAGAATGGAAGGAGGTGGTTCTTCTGGGAATGCACACACCCACAGTTCTATAGCTAGAACCCATGTTTCAGTTTTCTGAAAGGAATAAAGAGTTTTTATTTTAAATGTTTGCTTTCTTTGCCTAAAATGGAGCCTATCACAGCCTACAAAAACTTGCCGTCCGACCTGCGGAAGCATATTGATGTATGTAAATGTTTTATTCCAAGAGAAAACTTGCAATGCAGTTTTATGTGCTTTTAGAGCTAGCGATAACGTTGCAATACCCATGTAGTCTGGTTAGTCAGATGATTTTCTATGGATTTTCCCACCAAGTTGCCATAGCCTTGTCCACGGCTAACGATAACACATAGCTAGTTAACTTGGATACTGTTAGTTAGCATGTAAAAACAGATTTATGCTAACATGAATAACATTAACTTATCTGAAGTGCTTTCAGAAATGTTTTAGCATAATCTTGTAAATAAAATATATGTAACCGGCAGGCGAAGTCAGTCTTCCCTGTCATTTCCGGTGTGGCAGCTGTAGGAGTTAACTCATTAATATTGGAGTATAAAGGCAGGCATCAGCATGCTGTATCACTACTGCTACACTTCTGGGTTTTGCTGCTTGCTGCTCAGGCTCTGGTTCGAGATAACGCTGCTGGGGTCACCTTCGTGTTTTTAACATTGGCCGGCGGATATTAACAAGACTGTTTCAACCCATGCTGAGCCTGCCACTGCTGCTTTTTGTTTAGTTGTGTTTTGTTTTTACATTATTGGAAGTTTTATTTTGTTTGTAACATTTTATTGAGTAACAGCGCTAGGTTAAGTGATTTTATTTGTCTCCTGTCTTTTATAGAGGTGTCTACCAGTTGTTTTCATAGATGGCTTTACTTTTATGTTTATTGTTTTGCTATTTGGTGTGTTTTATTTTGAGTTGATTGCATGTTGAACTATTTTGCTGTGTATGTATTTATTTATTTAGCCGCCTCATAATGTGACACCTCTGTATTTACTTTTATTTTCTGGGTTTGGTATAGCTTTTAAATCACTGTTAACCTAGATGCTGCTTTCCCTCCTTTTAGTTTTGTATTTTTAATCTTAATATTATTTACTTGTTTCAGAGGTGAAGTTAAACTCAATTTTGTTGTGAACTAAGTGAACAATGTCTCTGTTCTTTTTGTGAACTGTGCAAGAACCCCCTGGCTTTATTTTATGAGTCGGGTTCAATTATAAGTTTTTTTTTTTTTTTTTAATTATTCAAATGATTATTCTCTGGGTGAAATTCCCAGGGTAGCGTAGTTGGATTTTAGTACTGTAAAAGCCAAAATTTATTATTCAAGTCATTCTACCAAAGAATGGTTAAAGAAGAATAAAGTTAATGTTTTGGAATGGCCAAGTTAAAGTCCTGACCTT
>JANZLB010000008.1:44993536-45004132 GCA_026167865.1 Notarius quadriscutis
CACAGCCCTCTTCAGGTCACCCCACAGATTTTCAATTGGATTTAGGTCTGGGCTCTGGCTGGGCCGTTCCAAAACTTATTTGGGGCCACTGTCATGGTGAAAGATGAAATTCCTCATCATCTTCCTAGCAGACACCTTAAGGTTTTGGGCCAAAATTGACTGGTCTTTAGAACTGTTCATAATTCCCTCCACATTGACTAAAGCCCCTGTTCCAGCTGAAGAAAGACAACCCCAAAACATGATGCTGCCACCACCATGCTTCACTGTAGATATGGTGTTCTTTTGGAGATCCAAAAGGTATGAAAACATACCTTTTGGAATTGTGGCCAAAAAGTTCAACCATGGTTTCATCAGACCATAACACATTCTGTCACATGCTTTTGGGAGAGCTGATGTATTTTTCTGCAAAATTTAGCCGGACCTGGCCGTTTTTCTTTAACCCTACCAGTCCAGACATATGGAGAATATGGGTGTTAGGGGTGGTGAAGGTGTGGTGAGATAAGGATCCAAAAGCAGAACACAGACAGTAATCCAATAAATAAGGTGACTTAATCCAGGGAAAAAAGGGTGTGGCAAAAAGGTAAACAAACAGGACAAAAACACAAATGGCAAAAATAGTCAATGTAAAAAGAGACAAAAACTTGACAAAAACATGAGACAGGTAAGGACAAAAACGCTAGAGCAAAAAAAAAACATGAAGAAGAAAAACCACTAGTGCAAAAAACCATGAACAAGAAAATAAGCTAGAGAGAAAAAACATGAAACGCCATGAGGCACAGAAACAGCTAGAGTAGCAAAACGAGACATTCTGGCAAAGTCAGAGTCTGAGAACGGTGTTTCAGTGGTGAAAACCAGGAAGTGAGTTCAGGTGAGATGGAATTCCTGTCCCGGATCACGATCGGCGCTGGCGTGGGAGATCCGTAATCTCTGGAGAGGATGTCCGGGGTGGAGCATGACAATGGAAGATTGTCACATGTAGTACACAACCAGTATTTGCCAGAAATTCCTGCAGCTCCTTCAGTGTTGCTGTAGGCCTCTTGGCAGCCTCCCTGATCAGTTTTCATCTTGTCTTTTCATCAATTTTGGAAGGATGTTCAGTTTTTGGTAATGTCACTGTTGTCCCATATTTTCTCTTCTTGATGACTGTCTTCACTGTGCTCCATGGTATATCTAATGCCATGGAAATTTTTTGTACCCTTTTCCCGACTGATATCTTTCAACAATGAGATACCTTTGATACTTTGTAATCTCTCTGCGAACCGTGGCTTTTGCTGGAGGATGCAACTGAGTGAATGTCAGGAAAATCCTACTAGGACAGCTGAACTTTATTTGGGGTTAATCAGTCTTATTTTAATTAATGGCAGGTGTGTACCCAAAAAGACTGAATGCTGTAATTAAATCAAAAGGTGCTTCAACAAAGTACTAGTTTAAGGGTGTGCACACTTATGCAACCAGCTTATTGTACGTTTTTTTTATTTTTTATGTTTTTCCCCCTAACAGATTTGTTTGTTTTTTCAATTGAATTGTACAGGTTATAGGTCATATTAAAGGTGGGAAAAGTTTTGAAATTATTTATTGTAGTCTCATTTTTTTTAACATCAGAAAAACCTATCATTTTAAAGGGGCATGTACACTTTTTATATCTACTGTAGCTGATTTTTTTTCTCCTATTGTACGGCACTGTAACTGCTCAAGCAATGCCCCCACACTAAAATAAAGAAAATACAGCACCAACCAACAAATTAGTACCAGAATCTCTAAACACATCACACATATTTCAGCAGAAACAAACAAAGAAACAAACAAAAACCCTTTAGGGCTATTTAGTTGGGATTTTTTACAATGTAATAAAATGCGTTATTCCCTTATACTCATGTTTTATTATTTGACGTTTGCATGGTAAATTAACATATACTCAAATAAAAACAGCAAATGAGGTGGTCTTCTTCCCTTCTACAATGCTACACGCTACATGATCGGGTCCTTGGTTCCTCCCCCCAGAGTCTTGCCCCTCGTGTCATGTGCGGGTCACGTGCACTGCGTGCAGGTCGCGTGTGCTGCGTGCGCTGCGTGCATGCCACACATAGGTGTAGAAAGTGAGATGTACTTCTATCTTGCGGGCTGCACAAATAGCAAGTGTCAAATACTTGTGTAGTACTTATGAGGCACATCACTCATACAATGACCGTGCGTCACTCATGCATCTTACTGTCATCGCAAAAAGCCCCTACTAGCTGTGCTGCTGACTTGGTTCAGGCGTACAAAAGGAGTACACGTCCCATACATAGTGTATACGTTCTTGATTTGTTGCAAGACCCGTAGAATTTGCATGTGCAGGACCAAAAGTCTCCACGGGCAGTCTGCAACCTTCTACGGCGCTGAACACATGCAAGTCTCAAGCACGGTTTTGCCAAATTTTATCATAGAGCGCCCGTACAGCGGGTTGTGAGTGAGGCTTAACTTACTGAACGATTACACTGAGCAAGTTAAACCAGAAATTTATGCTAAGCAGTCGGACAAATTGAAGCAATCCAAAAGAAATAGCCGTAGTGAGGTGATGTTACATTATGAAGTTTGTGATTGGCTGCTAAAATTATACTCAGGTTTATACATAAACATCAGAATGAAAACATACGGAACAAAATCAATCAATCAATCAATCAATGCATCCTGCTAAGAAAGATACGTTTGGTGTAGTATGACAGCCATATTAAGAAAGACATTTAAAAAATAAAAAGCTTCAAAAGGCCACAAAAACAATTAAGAAGCATGTAATTAAAACACTGGTCACATTTGAAAATCACAAAACTCATCTTTTCACAGCAGGTAGGAATGAGAACATCCAGATAAAAAGCATATCGATGCTTCAGTAGCTTAACATAGCTTAAATTAAATTTAAAAAAAAAAAAAAAGGACTCCGAGTGAATATAGTCCCCTATATATGCAACACACCCCCCTTTCCAGTTCTCATTGTTGAATTTCTGCTGTCAGCTCAAGGACCACTTGGTCACGGTTAGCCTGAGCGAAGTTTGCTAAACAAGAAACCAAGTTGGCGTAAAATCAACAAAACTATGTGACGAGATAAGATACTGTTTCTGATGCAGACCTGCCAACCTGAAGTGGAATAACATGTAGTCTACAGAATTCATGGATGGAGTAAAAATGTCAAAACAGCTGGGCTTAAAAAAAGATAATTCCGTTTTCACTAATGTTGCATTACTTTACAGGCATTCAGCAGACGCTTTTATTCAGAGTGATGTACAACATACCCAGAGCATCCTGGGGAGCAGTTGGGGGTTCGGTGCCTTGCTCAAGGGCACTTCAGCCATTTCTGCTGGTCTAGGGAATCAAACCAGCAACCTTTTGGTCCCAAAGCCCTTTCTCTAACCTTTAGGCTTCACCATACCATCCCTTGTTGAAATCATGAAATGGTTCCACACTTGCAATATTGCCCTTGGTTTTGGCCAAAATTTTAAGGCTTTTTTCCAGTTACCAACATTTCGTTACGTGTCTAATGTTAGCTCAATCAAACATGCATCGATCGAGCTCATAAATGAACAAGGGTGCTGCTTCTTTCCCGTGGGAAATTTGAGTCAAGAAGAGACTGCCAGCCAAAAGTACTACTAATTGGAGGATAGGGGAAGGAGCGGGGCTTCCAGGTGTGTCAGTTAAAACACCGACGCAACCGACAGTCATTTCATATATCGATTGAATCATCTGGCGTTTCTACTGAAGAGGGAAGAGGCGACTGCGCTTTTGCCGTATTTTTGAGTGATCCTTCTGTGTTAAAATACAGAGCGCTTACACAAAATACATCAGCGTTGGCAGGTCTACTAACGGAGTTCAATCAAAAAATGGTGGACAAATGGAGCTTGATTACTTCACCTTGTTAGCTAGTTAGCATGCTGAAGGATATACCAAGTGCATAAAACTACAAGCAAACCATTTCAGCCATATTACTCTTGCCGTCAGTGCCAAGCACGTTTCTGTTTAATCATTGGATTCCCGCTGTACGCTCAATATTGACCCATGCAAAGTGAAAACAGGGACTTGATAAAGTTGTATTAGGTGGCATACAGGCCATAAAGGGAAAGTTGATGGGTGTGTTAAATCCCATCCAAACGTAGATGAACTTACTGGCCAAGCTAAGTGTTTATCTCTACAATATTGTTGGAAATCTTAGTTTTGTAAATCACAGCTGTTCCAGTGACTGTGGTGGTCCTTCCGACAGAGCTGGTCTGCTACCTAGCTAAGCTATGGTATCGAATGTAGTTATGCTAAGATGAAATAGCTGGCTAGTTTGTTTCTGCCATGCGTTAAAATAAATTAAGTAAAGCCTTTTTAAATGAACACAGCTTATTCAACACCTTAAACATTAATAGCCTAGCTAAACCTTACGTTTACAAACCAAACATTACAAGCATGATCAAGACGGTTAGTTCTCAATACTCAAGCTTGGGGTTCCTCGAGTGAAGGATGGGGCGGTCCTTTTATAAGAATGATGACAGGAAAACCACTACACTCGGTCACACTAATCTAAAATCAGCTAGACAGTAAGCTAGCGCCACATTCCTCAAATTATGAAATGTTGGAAAAAAAACGTGTTATGTTTTCCAGTTCACTAGCTCAAGCCATTCAACCTTCTGGAAAACCATCTGTGCTTGTCTCATTGGCTAAAACCCAAACTGTTATCTGTGCAAAATATTGCAAGAGGCATAGCAGGTAAGAAAAATTCTGCCTACTAGATGCTACAATAGTTAAATAAGTTACTGAACTACAGTGACAAGTATTTTTCTTAGGTTTAGCTAGCTTCATTAGCTAGCGAATTACCTTGTGTTCAACAAGGCAAATGTTTAACAAAACTTAGTTTAATTCACTTGAAGGGATAAAATGTTGATTTTTGCCCACCAGCATTCAAAAAAATTGGAGTTAGCGGCTTCAAGAAAGCTTGTAAAAGTGCCTCATTTTTGCTTCAGTTCTTTACCAAATTTAAGCTAGTAGCATTTTTAGTTTGGTGTGCTGGCCATGTTGAATGTGGAACTACTTCGGATTGTGTTCGTTAAGAGTTAGGAAACCCTAGCTGTCTGAGGAAAAAGGCGAAATCTCGGTTCAGGCTAAACGGAATGCAGCTACTTCATCAAATCCCAATGGTTGGCCTCAACAGCATAGGGAGCACTAGCATACAGAAACGCTAAATCTTTAAATCCCCTACGTTTCACAAACATTCAAACGCAACTGTGACTATGTACAATATAGGACTTTCATATATTAATTATTTGAGTTTATTTCAATACATTTAATCCTCTGCCTTTATAGAGTATTCTGAATATGTACAATATAAATTACTACAGTTTCAATGATAAAATAAATAAATAAGGTACAATGGCCGTGGCATCTGTAGTGTTTTTTTTTTTTTTTCTTCCTCCTTCCTCTTGGTAAGAGGGTGATGGAAGGAATGTCTTAGTCTCCTTTCCATCAAAGGAACATAGTAGGAAGCTGATATGGAAGATAAGAGTATCTACATTTGTATGGTTGGTGCCACCGTCTTTGTATGTTTGTCTTCAGATAAGCTGCATGTGTGCGTTTTGTGTTTGTGTGGTTATGAAGATGTGACAGGGTAACACTGTGCCAGAAAAACTCCAGGCCTCAAGCTCAGGAAGTCAAGCCTCTGAAAACAGGAAGCATCAGTGCAGGTAACTGAAAAAGCTTTGCTGTCGGCTATACCACCGTTCCACTGGGCGAGTTTCCGTTTTGTGTTGATAATGGTTGAGAAGAATGCTGCAACAAGAAGAGGACAAAAATACTGAGGAAAAAATATATAGATGTATATATCCACTTCCATTTACAGATACTATACACACCTGGTCATTTTGTGCAGCTTGAATATCACAATTATATCTGCATAAATCCAGATTAAAACAAATTTAGGTCATAAGACAAATTTTAAATCATATTTGTTATGTAAAATTAGTGCATTTATCTATTCCCAACACCCATGCACACCATTTCATTATGGAATGCTAATAAACACAAGAAACTGCTTTTTCACAATAATTGATGTATGGACCAGGTGTTGCTACCTTCTTCAAAAGGCTGACTAGCACTTTCCCCAATCATGCTAAATTGCAAATTTCAAAATCGCAACCCATTTTTGCATAGAACAACTGGAAGCAATCATAGGTGCTAAAGAAGGCAACTGGACATGCTTGAAATCCTTGAAGACGTTTCCCATCCGAAAGGCTTCTTCAGTTCTGTCCGACTAGTAGGGAGTTTCAGGTATTTATCCTCTAGTGGACCAAAAGCAACCCTAATGAGAGTTGTTGAGGTAACATGGGTCATTTACCTTCTCAGTCATCCTGTAGGTTGTCAGGGTCCCTGGAGGCCGGGTGTGAACGGTGTTCGTAGCCAAGAGGGTCATTAGGGTGATCTGTGGGTCGTTGGCTCTCTCTGCCGTCATCATGCGAGTCGTTGAGGTCAGCTGAGTCTTGATGTGGATGTGTATTCAGTTTTCTGGGAAGTGTGCCAAGGACTGCATTGTAAGTGGGGTCTCAGACCACCTCCTTTGTTCAGCGATGGTCATTCCAGGTTGATGAAGATGGCTTCTTTTACAACTCTTTCAAACCACTGGTCTTCTCTGGCTAAAACGTGTACATTGCAGTCCTGAAACGAGTGTCCTTTGTTACTGAGATGAAGATAGACTGCAGAGTCCTAGCCTGAGGAATTGGCTCTCCTCTGTTGAGCCATGCACTTGTGAAGCAGCTTTGTTTCCCCAATGTACAGGTCTGTGCATTCCTCACTGCATTGAATTGCATACAACTATGTTGTCCTGTTTGTGTCTGGGTATTCTGTCCTTAGGATGGACTAATTTCTGCCTCATGGTGTTACTGGGTCTGAAGTGTACAGGGATGTGTTTGTAGAAGATCCTCCTGAGTTTCTCAGATTGTCATTCCCTACATTTCTGGACTATCTGAGAAACTCAGGAGGATCTTCTACAAAACACTTCATACCTGGCCTCCAGGGACCCTAACAACCTACAGGATGACTGAAGGTGAAATGACCCATGGGACCTCAACGACTCTCCTTAGGGTTGCGTTTGCTTATTTATCCACTAGAGAATAAATATCTGAAACTCCCCACTAGTTAGACAGAACTGAAGAAGCCTTTTGGATGAGAGGTGAAATGTCTTCAAGAATTTCAAGCAAGTCCAGTTGCCTTCTTTAGCACCTATGGTTTACAATGACTGAGAACCTTCACAGACAAACTGGAACCAATGAGCAAGATGCTGACTACGAAGTATACTGATTTGCATATTACAAATGATAATCAAACTAATCTGTCTAACCACAGATACATTTGACTACAAGTCTAAATGGATGTGGATAAAATCTTACCAATCTAAACAAGAGGCATGATGCAATCAGGCATAAATGAGGTCCAAAATGGCTCCATCTTTTTGCAAAAATTGGCAACCAAAGATTTTTTCCTAATCCAACCACCTGAGTCACCTTACTGGGTAAATACAACGTCACTGAAGTCAAGCAAATGACAATTAGTCAACACTGAAAACAGACATTAAAATCATTTGAGGGCTCACCATTTTGCCCGGTCGTGCCCAGGTGCAGATGAGTCCCTCTTGGCATGCAGTGATGATGCAATCGTCCATGAAGACAAGAACTGTGAGCCTCTCATGGGCAATCTTCTTACAGACGAGAGGTTCTAGCAAGGGGACTTCATTCATCCGTGGACACAACGTTGTTCCCAGCACCTTAGAGGCATCCAATCGGTTGCTACGTGGTGCTACATTGATCTTGTCATTGCTCTTGCTGATGTTCCCAAGACTGTGGTAACGCTTGTGCTCCTTTTCCCCTCCAGTTGCAGACTTGTCCGATTTGCGCTCTTGGAGCGACAGTGTTGCAAAACGTCCAATGCTAAAGGGAGCACTGCTTCCTCCTCCACTTCCTCCGGTCCCTCCACTTTCTGTTCCCCCTTGGCTTTTTGAAGCATTTGCAACAGCAGGATGGGGAAGGGAATTGGACCTTGAAAGCGAGCGAGGTAGAGGAAGGGGCAACGATGCCGTCTGGTGGGTGTTGGAAGGGTGATGGTGACCTTCAACACCTCCACTTCCGCTCGTGTTGTTCAACCCTGCACTAATGGAAGGTGGCACGTTGGAGCCGAAAGTGTTGGTGAGGGCACGGGAAAGAGGAAGTCGAGGATACAAGACATCATCTGTTAGATCCCAGAGGCAAAACTGGGTATCTTGTCCCACCGATCCAAAGCGGTAAGAGACAGATGGCCCGCCGCCTTTAGAGCTGTGCCGAGAGAGACGGGACAAAGTGCTGCTGGTTCGTACGCGACCAAAATTTAGCGCTCCCTGGCCCTGGTGGAGGTCCTCCTCACTACCACTAAGCTCCATCGGCTCCTCTTCTTCTAAGCTGGTGGTAAAGGGGTCGAAAGCCACCACGTTGACCCACGACTTGTGGCCATGACCTCGTGCCACCACTCGACTCTCTGCAAATGACCACACAGTGACCAAGTCGTCTTCTCCACCAGTAGCCAAATATTTCCCATCTGGACTCCAAGAAACGCAGAGCAAGCCACCAAAGTAGCTCTTCATGACACCATGCAACTCCATTGAATCAAAATGAAAGACACGGAGGCAGCCATCTTGGCCAACACAAGCTATGTGCACACCATCGGGTGAAAATGCAAATTCATTCAGCCCGCCTTCCCCCACTGCCCATCTCAGAAGTGGATTACGAGGTGTTTTGGTTTTGCAAGCGTAAACAGCAAATCCCTCACCCTGCCGAAGCAGAGAATACTGCGGCGCTGTTGTGCCACATGGGTGCTCCACATTATAGAGGTAGAGGTGACCACTAGCATGGGAGGCCAGGAATAAGTTCTCAGATTTAGGGAGCCATTTGAGACAGGTCACTTTAGTTTTGTCTATTAATCTCTGGAAAACAACAAAAAAAAGATGAAGAGGTAAAATGTGAAAATTACATTTCTGAGTTTCCATCACTTCTGGCCAACAATGTGTTAGTTTCTTCATACATTTGGGTAATTTTGGCCTAACAATTACATAAATATCACCATGTTAAAAGCAAAGTACACAAGACAACAAATTATTCTGGAACTTAAGACCTCTACTGAAAACTTCACCCACACACCTCTTCATTGAAGAGCTTGCTGGTCTCTTTTTTGATGGGGTCCAGGTACTGCACTTGGCCTGCCGAGAAGCCCACAATGAGAGCCACACTGTCCGCAGTTGCTGAATACTGATTAAAGTCATGACACGTGGGCTGTGTCCCTTTATATATACGCTTATCTATAGGCTTACTAAGATCCACCGCCTATGGAATGAGAAAGAAAAAGAAATTTAACACCATGGGTGGAGTGTACATTGGGAAAAGGTCAAAAACAGGACCTTCACTATCCAAATGTGAAAATCCCTTCATCAGTTCTATAAGAAATTATAACAGGTTTAACATAGCACAATAGGCTTTTCATTACATGGATAAAACATCTCACAAAAACACACAGCTCTTATTTAACAAGCTTCATTTGAGGTACTGTAACATATCTTGAAGGAACACTATGGCAAGAAATGAACACATTCTTATTAGCTGAAATGTAGTCAATCTGCCAAGATATACTATATGATCAAAAATTTGTGGACAACTGACTATCACACCCAAATATGGTTCTTTCCCAAACTGTTGCTTCCTTCTCCACCATGGAGCAGCCATGGCCTAAAGGTTAGAGTAGCAGACTTGGACCCAACGGGTTACTGGTTCTATTCTGTAGACTGGCAGGAAAATCCATGGCTAAAGTGCCCTTGAGCAACCCCTAACTGCTCCCCAGATGCTGGGTGTGCTCGTTGCACGTCACTCTGGATAGGAGTGTCTGCTAAATGCCTGTAATGTAAATGTTGCCACAAAGTTGGAAGCCTGATTCCATAGAATGTCTCTATGTTGTAGCTTTACAATTTCTGTTCACTGGAACAGGCTCAAACTGGTTCCAGTTTGATAACACCTCTGTGCACAAAGTTGGGTCCATTAAGACATGGTTTTCTAAGGTTGGAATGGAAGAACTCAAGTGTCCTGCACAGAGCCCTGACCTCAACCCCAGTGAACACCTTTGGGATGAACCGCAACATCAGCTGCACCCCAGACCGCCTTGATTCCAACATTTGCTACTTCAGTTTTGCACCAGGACAAAGTGCCCCAAAGACTGTAATGCAGAAGTTGTTGTTTTGCACTGGCACAGTACAATATGAATACAACACAACATTCACTAATTACTTCTAACAGAAGGGGTGGGGAGACTAAATTTATAAATGTGGGTGTGATGGTCTGATATCTACAAACTTTTAGCCATATAGTTTAGACAGTGGTGCTTGAAAGTTTGTGAATCCTGTAAAAATTTTTATATTTCTGATTAAATGTGACCTAAAACATCATCAGATTTTTACACAAGTCCTCAAAGTAGACTAGAAAAGCACTCAGAGCGCAGACCTCCACCAAGAATCCTTTAAAAAAAAAAATCCAGGATCCAGAAGGTGATCCGGATCACCGCCAAAATTTAATGGATTGTTAC
>JANZLB010000008.1:45667156-45677543 GCA_026167865.1 Notarius quadriscutis
TTGGAGTTGCAATCAAATTTCGTTATAATGCAAATTATAATGACAATAAAGGCGATTCTGATTCTGATTCTGATTCTAAGGACTTAAAACATGTTAAAATTACTACATTGATATTTTCTGTGTGATTTCATTGATTTTCCGAGCAGGTCTGGTTATGTTTTACATGATTGGAGCACCTGGTCAGCAGAGGGTGCTGTGTGCATAAGGTGTCAATAGCTGACACCAGCCACTAGTAGAGTGAGATGTCATGCAGTATGAGTAATTCAGAGCAGCACAGATGCTAAGGACTGATATTAATGTGTTTTTGTTACTGTTCCTACAGGAATAAAATGTAATATACTACATAAAGGATTGGCCACAGTGTCATTTTTATAAGTGTAACATATTTTGGCGAGCCAGCCAGGAGTTGGCATGGGTGGACTTCAAGACCATCAAACCCCCCCACCCACCCAAGAGATGAACCTTTATTAATCTTCTGTGGAATGGGGGAAATTCAGGTTCTGCGAGACTGAATGAGTGCAGCTCTATGGCAGCTGAGGGAAGAGCCTCTCATGAATGTCTGCAGGTCCCTGAAATGTGAAGTCCTGGACAGTAGAGAGCCTGGCACTGTGCCCCGGAGGCTGCTTATCAGGAAAGTAGAGGATGTACTGGATGAGATCGAGATGGATCATAGTGATGATGAAGTTAAAGGAATCCTGAACAACGTCTTGATAGAAATGGAGAAACAAGACAAGGGACATGAGACTACTTCAAAGAAAGGACTGGAAGAGAAGTTCTTTCTGTCATGTTGCCCACAGTCAGCTGTAAAGGCAGGAACAGAGGGGATGTGCTCACCACTGCATCACCCTCTCCTGAAGAGCCCAGAACCTCCACTGAAAAGTCCAACATATGCACTGCCTGAGGTCACACTGAGAAGGGAGTTTAAAATCTGTGGACAAATAGGAGAAAGTGGGCAGAAGGATAAGTTGTCATACCTCAGCCTAGTCAGACAAATTGAGATTGGAGCAGAAAAAGGTCACACAGAGACTGAGATAACTGAAGCAGTGATTAGGGCTGTGAGCCCAGGACTGCCATTGAGAGACATGTTGGAGGTAAAGCATGGGTTGACACTCTTAGCACTCCTCACTATCCTGAGAGGTCACTATAAGGTCAATAGCTCCACAGACCTTTACCACCAACTCATTAATCTACCCCAAGAGCCTAAAGAGACGGTCTTGAACTTCACCTTGAACTTGAAGGTGTATCCCTCAGTGAAGTAATGGTGCATATCCCTGAAAGAAAAGTTACATATATACCAGTCCCCATTACCAACACCACTGACCACACCATTTATCTGGATCAACATAAAGTTATTGGACATTTAGAGACAGTAAAGACAGTGTATTCAGCAGAATTTCAGCCCGAACAAAACGGACAAAAAGAGACACTGAGTGAAGCACAACCAGAGGGCACCAAAGCTGAGAGGCCAAAGGTATGGGACCCACCAGTTGACCTCAGCCATCTTCCTGAATGTTGAGAGAGGAAGTGTGAAGTCTTTGTGTATGATGGTGATGATTTTAGGCTGTATTCCATCTTTAAAGATGCACATTACACTTCATGACACTTGTCCAGTACAAAAGACTTAAACGTCGGTCCCAAGACCCCTTCATAAAGAAGTGAAGGAGTACCTGCAGGATTTGTTGAACAGGGGCTGGATAACACCTTCACAATCCCCTTACTCATCACCTGTGGTATATGTGCACAAGAAAGATGGCAGCCTACACCTCTGTTGTGATTACAGATAACTGAACCGCAAATCAGTGCCTGATCGCCATACAATATCAAGAATACAGGACATGCTGGACACACTTGGTGGGACCCTGTGTTTTTCTGTACTGGACCAGGGTAAAGCATACCACCAGGGCTTCCTGAATGAAGAGAGCTGTCCCTTAACAGTCTTCATCACACCCTGGGGGCTCTACAAATGGGTACGCATCCCCTTTGGTCTGAGCTCTGCACCTGCTGAGTTCCAATGTAGCATGGAACACTGTTTAGCTGGCCTGAGAGACATTATTTGCCTGCCATACATGGATGATAACTTGGTACACAGTGGCAGTTTTGATGAACATCTGGAACATGTCCACCTTGTTCTCCAGTGTTACAAGGAACATGGTGCAAAGTTGACACCAAAGAAATGTGAACTGTTCAAACAAAAAGTGAGGTTCCTGGGAAAGATGGTAACAGGAGAAGGCTACACAATGGACCCTGCAGACATTGCACCTGTGATGGCTCTGAAAGAGAGAATGCCTGCAACAGTGGAGGACCTATGCCAAATGCTAGGTTTCCTGTCCTATTATCACTCCTTCATCCCCAACTTCTCCCACAAAGCCAAGCCATTGTACAACCTCCTTGTCCCGCCCAAGTCCAAACAACATGACCCAGAACCACTGGCTGAAAAACAAAAGAAACTGAGGAAGACAAAGAGAGGTCACTTACCCTCTTGCACACTGATACAGTGGACCACAGAGCACCAGGAAGTGCTGAATCATCTGATCGAGGCCCTCACCAACCCCCCTATCCTTGGGTACCCTGACTTTGACCAGCCTTTCACACTTCACTGTGATGCCTCCCAGGATGGGTTGGGTGCTGAGCTGAACCAACAGCAACAGGGGAAGATGAACGCAATAGCATATGGCTCCTGCAGCCTCAGCCAGTAGGAGGAAAGGTATCACTCAGGGAAGCTGGAGTTTTTAGCATTGAAGTGGGCCATCTGTGAACATTTCTGGGATTACCTGTACCACGCCAAGTCATCCGTGGTTTATATGGACAATAACCCATTGATGTATGTATGCACAACTGCAAAACTCAACGCTGCAGGACACAGATGGGTGGCAGAGCTGGCCAACTATCACGTCACAATACACTATCGCCCAGGAAAGAACAACAATGATGCCGATGGACTGTCTCGGATGCCGCTCAGCATTGAGGATTATAGGAACAGCTGTACAAGAGAGGTCAGTGGAGAGACTGTCAGTACATTCATGGAGAATGTGAAAGTTGAAAAGAGAGACCCATGCCAGGGTGTTGGAGTCATCCAGACCTGTGCTTTGGGCCTTATAAGAGACTGTAGCAACAGTACTGGCCAGCTTCTAACCCCATCATAGATCCGTAAGGCCCAGGAAGAGGATGAAGTACTGTCATGAGTCATCTGGTACAAGACCCCAAAACACAGATCAAATAGAGCTGAAATCAAAGCAGAACAGCCAGCAGTCACTACATTGCTAAAAGAGTGGCTAAAAATCAGCTTGGATGAAAATGGTGTCCTGCACCTCAGGACCTTCCGACAAAAGCAGTTAGTGGCCCCCAAGTCCTACCACCCACTGTTCTTCAAAGAACTGCACCAAGACCTGGGCCACTTGGGGGTTGAAAGAACACTTGATCTAGTCTGAGAGAGGTTCTTCTGGCCACAAATGCACCAGGATGTAGAACATTTTGTGACCAAAGTCTGTGAGCGTATAAAGAAGAAGAAACCAAGTAGGCAGAGCCATGTACCCCTGACTCCAATCCAGACCACATATCCATATGAGCTAGTTTCAATCAACTTTCTCCATGTGGACAAGTCCAAACGTGGCCATGACTACATATTAGTGGTTATGGATCACTTCACAAGGTTTGCACAGGCCTATGCTACAAAGAATAAATCAGTGAAGACTGTGGCTGATAAGCTCTTCAACAATTTTGTTCTGAAGTTCGGTTTCCCCAGCAAGCTGCACCGTGATATGGGAGGAGAGTTTGAGAACAGACTGATGGCAAGACTGAAAGAACTCTCTGGCATCCAGGGCTCACGCACAACACCGTATCACCCTCAGGGTAATGGACAGGTGGAGAGATTCAACTGAACTCTGCTCTCCATGCTGTGCAACCCGGAGGAAGAGGAAACGAAGGATTGGAAGGAGCCCTTGGCTAAGGTCATCTATGCATACAACTGCAGAAAGAATAAGACCATGGGCTACACCCCTTATTACCTCATCTTTGGACACTCTCCATGCTTGCCAATTGACCTGCTGTTCAACATTGTAAGAGACAATGCCCATGGAAGTTATAAGGACTATGTGAGTTGCTGGAAAGAGAGAATGCAGGAGGCCTACCGGATCACTGCCAGAAATGCAGATAAAGGAGCAGCCCGTGGAAAAGCCAACTGTAACAAGAAAGTGCTAGGCAGAGACCTCCGACCAAGTGATCGGTTTCAATAGCTGATTTCAATAAGGTTTCAATAGCTGATGCCAGCCACTAGTAGAGTGAGACATCAGACAGTACAAGTAATGTAGAGCAGCACAGATGCTAAGGACTGATATTAATGTGTTTTTGTTACTGTTCCTATAGGAATACAATTTAATGTGCTACACAAAGGATCGTCCACAGCGCCATTCTTATAAGTCTAACATGTTTTGGTGAGCCAGCCAGGAGGTGGTGTAGGTGGACTTCAAGACCATCACCCCCCCCCCCCCCTTCCTTTACCCAAGAGACGAACCTTTATTAATCTTCCAAGGAATGGAGGAAATTCAGCTTCCGCGAGACCAAATGAGTGCAGCTCTATGGCAGCTGAGGGAAGAACCTCTCATGAATGTTTGCAGGTCCCTGAAATGTGAAGTCCTGGACAGTAGAAAGCCCAGCACTGTGCCTCGGAGGCTGCTTATCAGGAAAGCAGAGGATGTACTGGATGAGATCGAGATGGATCATAGTGATGATGAAGTCAAAGAAATCCTGAATAATGTCTTGATAGAAATAGAGAAACAAGACAAGGGACATGAGAGTACTTCAAAGAGAAGACTGGATTACTTTGTTGAGCCCAATGACCGGGACCACACCAACAGTATGGGGCACAACAACCTTGGGCAGTCCAAAACCGTGGGCCCCACACCAATTTCAATTTAATCTAGCTCAGGCGCCTCACCTGATATGCTTCTTGCTTTTTTTTTTTCACTTTCCCTACAAGGTGATAAATATGGGTACATGTGTACCCATGTGTGTGTGTGTGTGTGTGTGTGTGTGTGTGTGTCAAATTTTTGCTCTCTAGCACCCCTGGAGCTGGGTATAAGGTATTGCCGCAGATACACATGTCCGGAAGTGTGTATCATCTTAGCCAATTAAATGAGACATTTACCTGCTTCGGGAAGGGTGTGTGCATGTCTTCAGGTGCTTTTGGCCGCTAATTGGCATCCACAACAAGCTACAAGCAGAATAAAACTGCATACAGCTACCAATGCAAGAATTTCTTCCTGATGTGAACAACAGTTAGGTTTATTTTATAGAGTTTGACTTTGATCATTTTATATTGTTCATTATCATATTGTTTCTTTATTGGTACTCAGTTTCTTGCAACAAAATGGATGACACTGATGAAGATTCTACAACATACTGTTCCAGTGTGCAATCAGACCATGTAGTTGTTCCAAAGTTGAGACGAACAAAAAGCATTTTGGTATTTGGACACTGAATACCAATAACTGGTTTATAGGCTATTTCCTACAAAATCTTTCCACATAATAGATTTTAATAGAATGTGAATAAAATGGATAATAATACTTTTACATAACTCTCTTTTTTCAGATGGATAATAGAATACCAGATTTTTCTGATGCTCTTTATGATTCAAGTGATGATAGCACAGAGGGCTCTTCCATTTCAAAGTCTGAAATGGCTTTACAAAGGTCCAGAAGAGGCTGTTGACATCCTGTAAGGCCCCCCCCCCCTTTTTAATTGCTCCTTCTTGTTATCACTTAAAGGGTAGTGCCAACCAAAGTTAATACCACGTTCACTAACTGGATTGCCAGACATGCTTTACTTGGACTGATAGTACTTTGAATTTCACTCAGCCATCCTATAGAATGTACTTCATCCTAAAATGCAGTAGACAGTTAAGAGTGTAGTCAATTTGTCATACTTGACACAATTTGGAGGTTGAGTTATTAACTTCAGTTTTTATCCCCCGCTGGCCAAAATGCCCTAAGGGGGATTATGTCGTGGCAATGTCCGTCCATCCGTCCGTCCTGGGAAGGGTACTCACCTTCTGAAATCAACTCCTCTCACAATTCTTGGAGGAATTTCATGAAACTTGGCAGGATTCTTTGTTATATGTCAGTAATATGCATATTGCAATTTCATTCAATTCAGTTACATTTTACCAGAGTTATGGCATAGTTGCCAGTGGGGGATACTGTGCTTTCAAAGCACTCTTGTTTTCTTTTCTTTGAAAGATTCAGGAGTCTTGTAGGATCAGATGACTTGAGTGTAGAGAGTGAAGATGAGTATATTCCAAATCCCAGTGAAGAAAGCACAGACAGTGACTGCACCATTGATCTATCCCTGGGTAATAAAATCAAAACAATTGCATCTACTTGTCAGAGCAGGGGCAAGCCTTCCAGTCAAAGCAAACCTTCCAGTCAGAGGAGATTTGAAACAAGGCATGACCCCACACAAAGATTTTCTGATGGCAAAGCTGATGTGAATGAAGAGAAAATAATGTAAACATGTACTAATGAGGAGGCAAGTCCCTTGAAGAGCAGCAGTCTGTCTTTGTTAATCCAGTTTTGAAGAAGGAGGATGGTTCAAGAAGATATAACAAGAAACACCGCTGCTTATATTGTGGACGAGTAGTTCAGAAAATGTCAAGACACTTGTTGCGTAAACACAGTGATCAGGTTGATGTTGCAGAAGTGTTGACTTTGCCAAAGAATTCAAAAGAAAGACGACTGCAATTAGATTATATCTGAAATAAGGGGAAATTTGAGCACAACATTGAAGTGTTGGAGAGCAATAAAGGTAAACTCATCCCATGGAAGCAACCGAAGGAGAAAACTGAAGGATGTTAATTGATCCATTACTGCTATGGATTGTTCACAAAAAGAATGTTGTGGTGACATTTTCAGGTCTGCAGATTCAAGCCTCAGGAGAACACATCACAACAAGGTAAAACAAGAGTCCAGGCATTGTGTGCTTTTGCTGACCCTACGCCAATTGGATTTATTGATGCATACTGGAAATTCTTAAGTGATATGAATCAAGACAAGGTTGCAGTTACTCTTAAGGAAGATTGCTGCCTTCTAGAGTATGGCTACAGGCTGTTCAACAAGAATGAGAAGCCAACACAACGGTTGCGACAAAAACTGAGAGAGCTTTGCAGACTTGTACTGGAAGCAAAAAAAGTTGCACCTGTGAAGACTATCAAAAAACTCATAAAACCTGAAAAGTACAGTCTTGTCAGTGCTCCAAGATGCCTAGCTGGATTCAGTGATGGAACTGGCAAATATCAACGTCCATCTCTTGCTCGCAAAGTTGGACGCAGCTTGCATTCTTTGGCTATGTATATTAAACCTGAAGGATTGAAGAAGAAAGATAAACAAACTGCTCAAGATGCTGAGGAATTTGCACAGCTATACCAAGAAAGATAGAAATTTGACATCGCAAGCCAAGCATTAACTCAACTTGACCAGGCCAAATGGAATTCTCCTCAACTCCTCCCATTCACACAGGATGTCCAAAATCTTCAGTGCCTTTTGTCTGAGAAACAGCAGCAACACTTGAATGCCATGAAAGAAGAGCCTTCGCCCTCAAACTGGAAAAACCTTGCTAAAGTGATCCTGGCGCAAGTTATCCTCCTCGACTGCTGGAGAGCAGGAGAGGTATCCAGAATGCCCTTGTCTGCGTACTTATCAAGGGACACATCAGAAATGCATGAAGATGTTAACTTGGCCCTTACAGCACTTGAGTAGAAGCTTTGCAAACATTTTGCCCGGATAACCATAGTAGGAAAGAGAGGAAGGAAAGTTCCTGTTCTCCTCACTCTGCTCATGAGGGAGTCGCTTCATGCTCTGATTGAGATGTGAGAAGAATGTGGGGTGTTGAATGAAAATGGATACTTGTTTGCATTGCTACATTCTGTCCATTACCTCAGGGGTTCTGAATGCATAAGGCAATTTGCGAATGATTGTGATGACCTCAAAACTCCCAAAGCGCTTACCACAAGGGGGCACAAGGCGCTCCTCTCTGGCTCCGTCTTTAAACGCAGCTCCAGCCCGACTTTGCACGCCCGTAGCTCGGCCAGGGGAGGTCCCAGCCTCCCAAGACTCCGCACCAGGCACCCACCACCCTCTCCCCGACGAAGGGGATCGCCCAGCGCGGTCTAGCCCCGCTTACCTCTACAAAACTGAGGAAACACATTGCTACCCTTTCAACTGTTCTGAATCTCAAAACTACAGAACTTGACCAGCTGGCAGATTTCCTTGGGCATAACATTGAGGTCCACAGAACACACTACTGCCTTCCAGAGGGCACCCTCCAGCTAGCTAAGATAAGTTCTCCTGGCACTGGAACAGGGATGGCTAGGAGAATACAAAGGGAAGAGTCTCGATGAAATTCACCTTGATGTGAACGGTATTAAGTCTTAGTATATTTTAATGTAAGAAAAAAGTGAACAACATTTTCAATCTATAAATCCTACTCTTCAAGAATATAAGTATTTGGCCTTAATATACTAACGAGAAGGACAAGTTTTATAGGGGTTATAGTTTGACTATAACTACACAGTTGTAGTCACACTATTTATATCAGTCCTGCTGTTTATGTAGTACATTTGTTCACTCTTGTCAAATTGATCACAACAGTTTCAGATTTCCAGCTCATTCATATTCTATCATTTACCCTTTTAAAGACTGTTGACATATGGATATGAGTTTACAAGAGGACATGGAAGGTATGACTGTTTTTTTTTTTTAAACTGGCTATGAATTATCTTTCATTGGATATGAATATCATATCATAGACACACCACTCTGAAAAGTTTTAGATACTAATCTAGCCAGCTTTATTGACAGGTACTTCATATTTTAAGTCAATATATTGTGTCTTGTGTATATATGAATAAACTTTTTTATGTACCCAGATGCCAGCATGCCACACGCACAGGAGTCAGAAGATGAGGACAGTATGACATCCCTGCACGAATGTACCTCCACATCACATGCCCAAAACCAGAGGAAGTCAGCAACAAAGAGAGGTAAACTGTTGTGGAGAATAAAACTATGTGTATTTCTCAGTGACTGTGGGATGGTGCTTTGTGGTTTCTGAACCAAGTCAGTACTGCAATGGATGACCTATGTGATGAAGAAACCTTTATTTGTCACATGCACACTTCAAGCACAGTGAGAGTTATCCTCTGTATTTAACCCATCTGAAGCAGTGAACACATGCACACACACTCAGAGTAGTGTGAAGCCATACTACAGCACCCCGGGGAGCAGTCAGGGGTTCGGTACCTTGCTCAAGGGCACTTCAGCCCAAGGCCACTCCATGTTAATCTAATTGCATGTCTTTGGACTGTAGGGGAAACCGGAGCACCTGGAGGGAACCCACGCAGACATGGAGAGAACACGTAAATTCCACACAGAAAGGCCCCTGCCAGCCACTGGGCTCGAACCCAGAACCTTCTTGCTCTGAGGTGACAGTGTTAACCATTACACCACTGTGCTGCCCTATAGTTCCCAATAGTGTTTCAGTTCCAATTAATTTAGTTTTTAAACCTGCAATGTGTTCTTTTTATGCCTACGCAGGTAAACAAATTGCTGTCAAAAAAAGATGGACACCAGAGGAATCTGCTGCAGTCGAAAGGCATTTAAGGAAATTCATAATGAGGAGCCAGGGAAAATGGACTGTTAGCACTGCATTACTGCAGAACCTAAAGCCCTGGGAAACCAAGACTAGAAAGCAGTTAAATATTTCATCAAAAATCGAATTTCTGCCATGAGAAGAAAAGTAGAGTGACTGGCTACAATATATGAGTGGTGTAGATTCTACTTTATTCGGTCTGTACCTGCCAGATAGTTAACACTAGCTAGCCAGCTGTATGTAACCAGTTCTTCCCAGTCCAAGAGGCATAAAACCATGTGACGGTAATTCTAGTTTTCCTTGTTTTATGCTGTTCAAGTTTTTTTGTTGATCTTTTGTTAAGATGGACCACAGTAGGGGTGGTTAAAAAAATCAGTATTGCAATGCATCACAATACTTCCTTTTTTGTGTTCTGTTAACTTTCATAGAATAAAGCAAGACAAAAATGTATGCTATGTTTTCTTTGTTTTATTTTGTAGTCAGTTAATTGCCAATTTACATTGGAATAAAGCTTCATGTCATGAACAAGTTGCAGTTGTTCATGTAATTGCAGTTGAATTGGTTGGTGTAGAGAGAAAAGAGAGGAGATGCAGGATGTAGAGGATGTAAAGTAGAATGTAAATTCTTGATGCAGTCCTGCAGTGTGTGTGTGTGAGTGTGTGTGTATATATATATATATATATATATGATTGTTTAGTCTATGTCTAGTTCTTATCTAGAGTGTGTTTATATTGTTTTATTTTTA
>JANZLB010000008.1:46069960-46089514 GCA_026167865.1 Notarius quadriscutis
TGTGGTTAGTGAGGATAGAGTTATGATAAGTCAGGGTATGATTGTGGCTAGTGAGGGTATGGTTATGGCTAGTGAGGGTATGGTTATGATAAGTCAGGGTAAGGTTGTGATTAGTGAGGGTATGGTTAGTGAGCATAAGGTTATGGTTAGTGAGGGTATGGTTATGGTTAGTGAGAGTATGGTTAGTGAGCATAAGATTATGGTTAGTGAGGGTAAGGTTAATGTTACTGAGGGTAGTGTTATTTAGTTTGTTTGGGTTCATGAGGTTAGGGTTATGGTTAGTGAAGTTATAGTTATTGAGTTTAGGTTGTGGTTAGTGAGCTTAAAGTTAACGAAGTTCAGGTTAGTGGGGTTATAGTTAATTTAGGTTGTAGTTAAGTTTAGGGCTAGCATTTGTGGCATTATGATTGATGAGGTGAAGGTTAGTGTGTGTGTGTGTGTGTGTGTGTGTGTGTCATCTGCAGCAGTAATTTTGCCAGTTTCTGAGAAGTTCATTTACAGAAAATTAAATCCATCCGAAGCAAATCAGAAGTACTGATCTATTTCTCTCACACACACACACACACACACACACACACACACACACAATAAAGTAAACAGAGCCCTGGGTCATGGCAGATTAATTCAATACAGTTACCATGTAGGTCAGCATAATCTCTGTGGGGATGGCAGCATGAATAGGTCACAACACACACACACACACACACACACACACAGAGGCCTCTGTATCATACAGTGTAAACACCCGTGTTTGATAGTGGAGGATTAAAACACTCATTTGTGGAGTGCTACCTTGTGCTGCACTTAACCTGCTGTATTAAGAGCGCATGCACACACACACACACACACACACACAAAATAAATAAATACAGTGTCTGCAGGTTTCTCCTGTTGACTGAACGAGTATCACTGTGGTAACTAGTGTGGTAGTTGGACTCATTAGCCTCTAACTGTAGACTTGAAACTCTTTTTTTTTTTCATTTGGCTTCAACAGCAAAACCATTTATAACAAATTTCTTTCTGCTTTGGTTTGTAATGTAAGAAGCTGTGGATTTAGCGAGAGGTTACAGGTTTACTGCCAGATAAGATTCTGATTTTGAGTTGAATTTCTAAACTGGCTGTGTGGTGAGTTTGGATCTGATCTCTGGGTGAGGGATACACCTGAATGTTGTGTGTGTTTGAATTTTGAGTCAATTTACAGAATGATTCTGGGCTGAGTTTTTGATTTGGGGTTCATTTGAATGGGATGGGATTTCCAGAAGATATTTAGACCTGGATGAGTTTGAAGATCATTTCAGGGTGTGTTTGGGTCTAATGTTGGAGTTAGTTTGGAGCAACCTGGATCTGATCACCTGATGAAATGCTGGAGTCTGATTTCAGGCTCTGTTTGGGTTTGACTTTGTGCTGTTTTTGTGTTTGACTTTAGGTTATGACTGGGCCTGACATCGAGCTATGTTCAGGTCTGATTTCATTCTGTGTTTGGATCTGATTTCAGGCTGTGTTTAATATCAGGTGGTGTTTGATTTTGATTTCATGCAGTGATTTCAGGTGTTTGGGTTTGATTCCGTTCTGTGTTTGCATCTGATTACAGGTGTTTGGGTTTGATTCCATTCCGTGTTTGCGTCTGATTTCAGGTGTTTGGGTTTGATTCCATTCCGTGTTTGTGTCTGATTTCAGGTGTTTGGGTTTGATTCCGTTCCGTGTTTGCGTCTGATTTCAGGTGTTTGGGTTTGATTCCATTCCGTGTTTGCGTCTGATTTCAGGTGTTTGGGTTTGATTCCGTTCCGTGTTTGTGTCTGATTTCAGGTGTTTCAGTTTGATTCCGGTCTGTGTTTGCATCTGATTTCAGGTGTTTGGGTTTGATTCCATTCTGTGTTTGCGTCTGATTTCAGGTGTTTGGGTTTGATTCCGTTCTGTGTTTGCGTCTGATTTCAGGTGTTTGGGTTTGATTACGTTCTGTGTTTGCATCTGACTTCAGGTGTTTCGGTTTGATTCCGTTCTGTGTTTGCGTCTGATTTCAGGTGTTTGGGTTTGATTCCATTCCGTGTTTGCATCTGATTTCAGGTGTTTGGGTTTGATTCCGTTCTGTGTTTGTGTCTGATTTCAGGTGTTTCAGTTTGATTCCGGTCTATGTTTGCGTCTGATTTCAGGTGTTTGGGTTTGATTATGTTCTGTGTTTGCATCTGATTTCAGGTGTTTGGGTTTTATTCCGTTCTGTGTTTGCTTCTGATTTTAGGTGTTTGGGTTTGATTTCTTTCTGTGTTTGCGTCTGATTTCAGGTATTTCGGTTTGATTCCGTTCTGTGTTTGCGTTTGATTTCAGGTGTTTGGGTTTGATTTCTTTGTGTTTGCGTCTGATTTCAGGTATTTCGGTTTGATTCCGTTCTGTGTTTGCATTTGATTTCAGGTGTTTGGGTTTGATTCTGTTCTGTGTTTACTTCTGATTTTAGGTGTTTGGGTTTTATTTTTTTCTGTGTTTGCGTCTGATTTCAGGTGTTTGGGTTTGATTCCATTCTGTGTTTGTGTCTGATTTCAGGTGTTTGGGTTTGATTCCGGTCTGTGTTTACATCTGTTTTCAGGTTGTGTTTGGACCTGATTCCAGGCCTTGTTTCTGATTCTGAGATGTCTCATTAATTTAAGTATTTTTGATGCTTATTTTTGGGGTTGAGGGACTGATTCGCTTTGTGTTTAGGCACAATATTTTCAATAAGTTTGCATGATAATTTTGGGATGAATTCAGGGATTGTCATCGCAAACATGTCTTTGAAATTAACTTTTGATTGGATCTTTTCCTCACTCCAAATCTCTGTCTTTCACTGCATTTTATTCGCTCCTTTTCTTAATCTACTGCTCCTTATCCCCCTCTCCTGCTCTGCCCTTTCTTTCACCTCCCTTTTTCTCCATTTTCTTCCCTCCTTGCTCTGTCATTCATTCGGAGCTGTCTAATAGCATTATGCTGCTCCCGCTTTTCAGTAAATCAGATTTGGGCCTGGCGGCGCTCATCTCTGCACTCCTGCTTCTCACAGTCGCATATGAGACATGGCGCAAGGCTTATTGGGATTGATCTGATCCAATCCATGGCCACATTCAATCAGATGCCCCAGGCTGTGCATTTCTGTCCCCTCCTCCCTTCGGCTGTACGTGTCCCAGACTTCTGACCTAGATGTACAGAAAACAGCTCAATTCCATCCCAGACACCAATTCATATTGGGGACAATCAGTTATTCCGACAACAAGGGGTAAAAAAGCGTCGGATGATAACCGTCCAAACCAAAATCACGGCATTGGCTCATGTTAACTTATTTTTCCCAGGGCAACTGCGAGAATCATGAAAACATTACATATACTCAATGGCCAAAAGTATGTGGATACATAACCATCACAATCCACAATTATATGTACCTGATGAACATCCCATTCCAGATTTAATCCCCCTTCACTCTTATAACCACTCTTCTGGGAAGGCAGTCAGCATTCCAGTTCATCCTAAGCATGTTCAGAGGGGTTGGGGTCAGGGATATGTGCAGGACATTTGAGTTCTTCCACTCCAACTGTCTTCCTGGAGCTCGCTTTGTGCTTCAACATAACAAGAACTTCTATACAACTGTGTGCTTCAAACATATGTGAATGAACCAGAACCACATATGGGTATGATGCCCAGATACTTTTGCTCATATAGTGCCTTTTTTTAAAGAAATACTGTAATATAAATGCAAGCAATGCAGCACTTTTGCACCATTTTGGTCATTATTTGTGCCCATATACCATAATGTTAGCGGTATCCTTACCGCATTATTCTGCCTTAAGGGCATAATAATCTTCCCCATACTGCCAAGCCTTGTTAGAATGGGACAACTCGGGAAGGGAGGGCCCCAAACAGGGAGATCTGGATTACTCTGGATAACAGCAGTAATAAATAAAAGCATGATGGATTAGTGGTTTGAGGCTGAGATCAGACTTCTACACTGACTACACTGGGACATTAAATCCTCCTAGCAATAAGCTGCACCATAACCATGGGAAGGAAATATTTAACCCGCTGAATCACACAACATCATCTGCACTGTCCAATAGAAAAGTACAATTCGAACATAGAGATATTCTAAGAGTAATTTCATGCAACATTTTGATTGGATTTTATTCCCTTTGTTACCACAGTGCTGTCAAAACAAGCACGGATTGGACAGTAGTTCTGTCTGCAAGGCGAACCTCAAGGTTATAATGCTGCCTTGATTCTCATGCATTATTGGTTCTATAGATACATCTTAAATTTACTCAGAATTAAAAAAAAAATCCCTTGTCAAAAACTAATTATTTTCAACAAAAACAAGTCTCATGATTATTGCCACCCTGGAAATGATAGTGAACACAATGTAACTGAAGCATGTTTCCCATTTAAGTTGTACAGTATTTTTGAGTTGATTGGCATGTGTAGGAACTTTCAAGCTGTAATCCATGACTTCCTGATTAACTGGGGGACAAATATGAGATGAGACAGAGGCCAACTTCCCTTAGTCATCCATCAATATGGGAAAAATAAGAGACACACAAACCAAATGAGGGAGAAGAAGTGTGTTGACCTTCATAAGTCAAAGAACGGTTATAAAAACAAAGCTACTCACAGGAAAATGTCCATTTCTACTGTTAGGGCAAAAAAAAAAAGTGGACACCAATTGGAACTGTTATACACTCACCTGGAAGAGGAGCCAAATTTATTTTGCCCCCACATACAGTGAGGAGGAAGGTAAGAGAGGCAAAAAAATCCCCAAGGATCCCTGTTGGTGAGTTACAAGAAAAAGTAAAATCTTGGGGTTTCTGAGTCTCAAAAACCACCATCAGACTCCACCTCCATGCCAACAGATTATTTGGAAGGTGCCAGAAAAAAAAATTGTCGGTTCACCACAAACGTAAACACCTGGAGTTGTGGAACGCTACTACAACGTTGACTGGAACCGTGTTCTCTGGTCTGATGGAACAAAAATTGAGCTTTTTGGCAATCAACACTCACAGTGGGTTTGGTATAAAAAGAAGGATGGCTATAAGGAAAAGAACCCGATCCCAACTGTAAAATATGGTGGAGGTTCTGTGATGTTTTGGGGCTGTTTTTCCTCCACAAGCACTGGAAGCCTTGTTAGGGTCCATGGCATGATGGACTCCATGAAATACCAGGACGTTTTAAATCAAAATCTGGCTCATCTGTCAGAAAACTAAAACTGGGTCATCACTGGCTCTTCCAGCAGGACAATGAGCTGATGCATATGTCCAAATCAACACAAAAATGTTCACTGACCACAGAATCAAGCTTCTGCCCTGGCCATCTCCGTCCCCTGACCTGAACCCCAGTGAAAACCTGTGGGCTGAGCTGAAGAGGAGAGGGCCGAGGACCCTGGATGATATGGAGAGATTGTGTAAAGAGGAATGATCTCAGATGCCCTGCTCTGGATCTCCGACCTTATAAAATGTTCTCGGAGAGACTCAGTGCTGTTTTACTGCCAAAGGGAGGTTGTACAAAGTATTAAATGCAGGGCTGCCATTAAGAGTTGCACATACATTTTTGTTAAAAATGCCTTTTTTTGATGAGGGTTTTGTTTTTCTCTGTTTCAATTAAAGGTTTGTTTTTTCTCTCTTTTTTTTCAGTGTGAGATGAAGCGACTTCACCAAAAGGTGGATTTTTCTCACCCTTTTTACTCATCTTTAAAAAGGGTGCCAATAATTGTTGACCACATTAATCAGCATCAACAGCATTGTAGCATATTCTAATTAACTGTCAGACAAAATTGCATAATTATTACAGGCCTAAATACAGCATGTTTGAGAATAACTGGCAAGGCTTCACAAAGTTCGTCTGTTGAAGGTGAGTATTTATTCATTTCTGAAATGAGACCTTAATGAGGAACAGGTGGAAGCGATGATGGCGGAAAGCCCGTGGGCTGGCGGCTCAGCTCAGGGGTGGGAAGAGACTCTGCGACTCGAAAGGTTTAAACCCAGAATCAGATTTCTGTGATGACTCCTGGATAGTACAACAAGGGTGTGTGTGTGTGTGTGTGTGCAATAAAACTCCCATCGGTGACTAAAAGCTGTTCATAAAAGTCAGACCTCTGCAGCCAGCATTGGTTTTATCCGATTTTGGACGGATACCTTGCCTAACCGAAGAGTATTCTCATTTTGCAATAAACTGCCATGAAATTACCTATCACCCCCCCCAGCAGCCGTGCATTTTTCCATAAAACACTAATGCAAGTAAGCATTTTGAGAATCTAATTCGAAGGCACAGAGATGTTTCTTCCTTCACTGAGCGAGGCAATCAGACATGCACATAATTGGTCCCTCAAATCTGTTTGGAGGTGAAGCTCAAATTGTTGTTTTACCAAGTTTTGGTAACGACATTAGCACAAACACACACCCTGAATGTCCTGGGCATCTCTCCAATGTACGTAAACAGAGATTAATTTCCGCCTTGAGCATCTACACAACATGCTTCTCCAAAAAAGATAAACAGTAAAGAAATAAATACTGTCATGATGAATAATGTCAGAAGCTTTCCTCGCTTCATCCTATCTCTCTCTCTTGCTATCTCTATTTCTTTATCTTTCTCTGTGTATCTATTACAAAATTCGCTCTCTTCTTCCTCCATTCTACTTCTGGATAAGGCTTCGTAAACATTTCCCAGAATGCCCTTGTCTGAGCGGGTGCAAGTACAGGCCCCACTGATGATAATACAGTTTCAACCTGAGTCTATAAAGTATTACGAGTCTGTAAAACGGAGATTAATTGTCTGTTTGTCGTATTGATTACACGCCGAGAAAACACATGACATACTCTGTTACCCCTGCAGCATCCGGAGGGGGGGGAAAAAAAACAACGGCGTAAATGAGCTGCTTTTGAAGGATCAGTAAAACTGCTGTTTTGAGAACGAGTGTGGAGTTAATCGGGAAGATGATGGGTCATTAACTCCCAGATAATCATACCATCAGCAGGAGAACCACATCACGCCATAATCGTCTAATTCTGCTGCCTTCTCCAGAGTTGAGGACTTTCATGGCATAGTATGAAACACTCTCAGAAAATAAGGTACTGAACGGTACTACACTTGACACTTGAGTGGTACCATCATGCATATCCTTTTTGTACCTTTAGTGTATCTGTTTTATCTGGAAAGGTGCATGCAGTGTAGGGGGAAAAAAGCAGGTCCAAAGCACAATGCTGCCACCACCATGCTTCACCATGCTTTAGGCCCAAGGCTGCTTGTCTAACCTTCAGGTCATGGCTGCCCCCAAGTACCATCAGTACCAATTAAATTTCACTGAAGTTAAGAATCCCTTAAAATTCTTAACTTCTCTAACCTTCAGGTCATGGCTGCCCCCAAGTACCATCAGTACCAACAAAAATTTTATTTAGTTGGTATTTAGTAGGTACTGATGGTACTTGGGGGCAGCCATTAGGTTAGAGAAGCAGCCTTGGGCCTAAAGGGTGATGAAGCATGGTGGTGGCAGCATCGTACTTCGGACCTGCTTTTTTTCAGCCAGAACTGGGGCACCTTTTAAACAAGGTGCAGTGAATCATGACTAGCTTCAAAGACCAGTTTTTTTTAATAACCCAAAGCTGTGCACAGGAAATGTGCTCACAATCTGACAGATGGGCCTGTTGGTTAGACAAGCAGCCTTGGGCCCAAAGGGTTGCTGGTTTGATTCCCGGGACCGGCAGGAAAAATGTGAATGGAATTGAGTGAATGAATAGCACTTTCTCCTCCCTCTGGATCATGGCTGAAGTATCCTTGAGCAAGGTACCTAACCCCCAGTTGCTCCCTGGGTGCTATAGAATAGCTGCCCACTGCTCTGGGTATGTATGTATGTATGTATGTATGTATGTGTGTGGTCATTGCTCACTTGTGTGTTCACTGCCTCAGATGGGTTAAGTGCAGAGGAGGAATTTCACTGTGCTTGAGTCTGTGTGGTACAATTTGTTTGTACCACACACTTGCTTAATAAAAGCAAAACTCCACCTTAAATAACTTGCATATCCATGTTTATAAATACCCACAATGCCATTCTTCATGCCGATGCACTTCCACTGGTGTAGTGGGGTTTCATCTGCACCTAAAAAGAGTGATGCAGCAGCACTTTAATCTTTAAGTCTGTCCAGTTTTCTCACCTCTGCTCAAACAGATCAGCATCCAAAGCAACTTTCATCCGGAAACCGCCGTCAGCATCATTATGCTTATCATCTCATTGATTGCTAACAAGCCGAGCCTCTGCTGTCACTTACTGTCGTATCGCTAGTACTTTGAGTCCAGCATTTGTT
Organism: Notarius quadriscutis; assembly: GCA_026167865.1. Classification (NCBI taxonomy): domain Eukaryota; kingdom Metazoa; phylum Chordata; class Actinopteri; order Siluriformes; family Ariidae; genus Notarius; species Notarius quadriscutis. The sequence continues at coordinate 46,078,261 of JANZLB010000008.1, forward strand.
ACTTTTGAATTGGATTTCTCATTAATTTGATGTTAGACATCGCTGGAAAATAGTGAGCGAGAAAAGCAGCTCTTTTGCTTTTAAAAGCTAAAAGGGAAACTGTTCACTCTCATTTCCAGGTCTGTAATAATGATCACCTTGCAAAATTACTCTTCTCTTAAACTGCATTTAGCCTCCAGAGGGTTCAGCCTGTCTCAGCTTTTCATTAGCGTGACTACAGAGCCGGGGCTGTGCGTTAGAGATGGCCATGACTGAATGAACACCATTTTACTGTGTGTGTGTGTGTGTGTGTGTGTGGGGTGGGGGGGTGGGGGGCTTTTATCCATATATGTTTCATCACACTGCAATACCATTTGGGTTTGTGAATGCTCGCGCACCTCAATGCACTTTCCCCTTCTTTTTTAAATTACCATTTTAATTGGAATGCTCCTATAACTATATTAGATATATTTCCCAAACTGTATGGCATGAACATAGATTGTAATGCATCATGGAAAAACGATGGGGATGTGCAAAGATTAAATTAATCGAGAAACTGATAAACAGCTTACAAGGACATTAGAGGACAGGACGGGGAAAAGTTTTTCATCTGATATTCTTGACTTTGGAGAGTAATATTCATCATGGTGTATGATCAGTGGCTGCGATCTCCTTGGATAGGATAGATCCCTCATTCCATGTGATTAAGGGTTGAGATCTGCGATATCGTCCTCCCACTTTGGGGTTGGGAAGGATTTCATCTTGCACGGCAGACTTCTATTTTGTTGTTTTTGTTGTTAAGAAATCTGGTGCATTTCATCACTAAACATGGTCAAGAACCACCTTCTTTCAGAGAAGAAACCCATTTGAGTGAGCCCACATTCACCCCTATGAATACTTTGCAACACTCAGAATCGTTATCTGTGCTACATTACTCCATTTTTTGAATGGTGACATGCAGATTTTCTTCAAGGACATGATCCTGTGACCTTTTTCAGCCCAGCAATAATAGAATAGATTCAAAGGTTAAAAGAAATGTGAATAGTCTTTCAGATTGAAACCTTCAAGGTCCTGAAGGTTGTGGCCAGAAAAAAGGGTCCCTCCCATGCCAGGACTGAGTATTCCCAGGTAGTCTCCCATCGCAGTACTAACCAGACCCTTCAGGCCTATTACATAGCTAGGATGGGGGGGGTCCTCTGATAACCGCAAGAGTTTGACTCCTCCATCTGCCTCACCAGATGGCAGTAGATACCATTTTTTATGATGGCCTTTGGTATGACCCGACCGCTAGTAGAACTCATGACCTCCCAGTCGAGAGGCGGACATGCTAACCATTAGGCCAGCTCGCAGTTGTGGCCAGAAAAGTGAATAAGATTTCCCTGCATATGCCATCTCATTGGGAAGTGGGGTTCAGAGTACAGGGTCATCCATGTTATGGTGCCCCCGGAGCAGAGAAGGTTAAGGACCTTACCCAGGGGCCCAACAGTGGCAGTGCTGGAGCTTGAACCCATGACCTTTTCTTTAATAACCCAACAGCTTAACCAATGAGCTATCACTGCCCTATATAGCTGTCAGTCTGTGGCCTGTAGGTGGGGCATCTGCTACTGAGCCTAAGATTGATCTGTCTCTGAGCCTCTCTGAATGCTGAAAGTGCTTAATTAGCAAAAGTATGCAGCTTGACAACAGGAGGGAGGCATGTTCACTCCAGTGTGATTGATTGTGATGAGCTTTTCATCTGAAAACCAGCAGATTGAGGTACGAGCTAGAAGCCAACATGGCCAATATTCAGAACCAACATTTGGGATCCGGTTCCTAGCAGGTGCACTGGGTGTAAAAGCAACAAGCCAAAGTGGAACCAAAACAGCAATCAGCCTACGGCAAGTTCTTGTTTGGGTAAGGTACATAAAAGTTTATTTGATTAATTTCTTAATGAAATCCATGTCAAACTTTTTATCCATTTACAGTTACATTTACAAGGTTGTACTTGAGAGAAGAAAAAATGTTCTCCTTCATCTCCATCTGCTTCTAGCTGCTAGAAGGTCAACAGATGACCTTGAATCATCTTGTATATTACCCTCAGATTTTGAGACTTGATACATGTGGACAAGTGGAGTGACAATAAAAATGAAGTTTAAAATGAGATGCTAACAGATTCAGCATGGTGGACCATCTCATGACTTTCAGGAGAACCTCCTAAAAGGGGCTGTAAAAATCCTAACATGGCTGTTGGTCAACTTTACTGGAAAAGTACCTTTGGGAGCCAGTGTTGTTAAACCTCTTATAATCCTCTCGGTCGCAGGTGGAAGGAGCTCTGCCAACTCGAGAGTGGGATGAGAGAGGGTGACAATAGCACTCAATTAGAGAACCGCAGGGGTGTAGTCAGACTGAAAGGCCATGGAGGAGCAAGAAAGGGGAGGAGAGAGTGAGCACAGAAGATGGGAGCTATTTCTGTGATATCTTGGGATTTACAGCTCATAGGATATCCATGGTGACTGAGTTTGCTTGTTTATTCACCATATTGCAAACGTTTATACTTCTTTCCAAGGTTATTCATTATTTCCTATTCAGAGCTCACAGAAAGGTGTAGAGAAAATAAGGGAATAGCAGACAATATGATTGGTCTATAAACAGTAGAGGAACATGGAGAAAACCAGATCACCTTGAGGAAACCTATGCAGACACGGTGAGAACTCTATGGATAAATCAACAGCCGAACTACCAGGGGATTACACCCGGACACGGAGGCGCTAGAGGCTTTTGAACCACTACAGTCTATTAGACACACTTGGAATCCGTTCGATAACACACAGAAAACAACTCAAACAGTATGGTTTCTGAAATATACTAGATATAGTACTGTGTAAATGTTCCTCTCCCATCAGAGAGGATCTGTTCCATCCATCCATTATCTGTAACCACTTATCTTGTGCAGGGTCACGGGCAAGCTGGAGCCTATCCCAGCTGACTATGGGCAAGAGTCAGGGTACACCCTGGACAAGCCACCAGGTCATCGCAGGGCTGACACATAGAGACAAACAACCATTCAGACTCACTTTAGACCTAACCTGCATGTCTTTGGACTGTGGGGGAAACCAGAGCACCTGGAGGAAACCCATGCAGACATGGGGAGAACATGCAAACTCCACACAGAAAGGCCCCCCATCAGCCACTGGGCTCGAATCCAGAACCTTCTTACTGTGAGGTGACAGTGCTAACCACTGTGCCACTGGCTAACAATACAAATCCCACAATGATGAGAAATCGAATCACAATCATTCATGAGCTTTGAACCAAATGAGAGAACAAATTAATGCCTTCTATGTTGAACAGAAAAAATACTGAATCTCCATGAATCCGGAACATATTTTACATAAAATGGATCATTTTGGGGCCAAGTCAACCAAACATGGTTCGCCTCAAGCCCAGATCAGGTTCTGCAGTGACGATGATGGATAATACTGGACTCTATTGTTCACTCTCTTGTGATTGGCTGCTGGTTCCTGACAGCTGCTGCCTGGAGATACTTTCATTCTGACAGTTTAGGAAAGAATTCCTCGAGCATGGACTCAGCATTTCAGTAATTGTGATCAAAGTCCAGTGAAAAGGAAGACAGCATTAAACTCGTATAATCTACTTTCAGAAAGTAGGAAAACTAGCAAAGGTCAAAACCAGGAAGTACAACAACTAAAGTCTGAAACTAAGCTCGATAGATAATCAGCTGTAAAATCAAGGTGCATCCGCAAAGTCAGTGTTTCCTGACCACATGGAATCGACTCCTTCGCACTCGAATTCAACTTTGAACCAATTAACGCGACCAATAAGATGAGACCTTGGATGTGACGTCGCCAATTCGCAAATCGCTATTTACAACAGAGGAGCTGCGAATTCTCAATGTCTTAATATCCAAAACTCTTTAAAGACATCAAACCTGTTCTTGTTGAAGCGACAATTCATGGAATCAGTCGCTGGACTACTTCCAGGACTCTCGGGTGAAGTTGAACTCGCTGTCCAGGCTCATGCACCCATTTTCTTCCTCTCTCGATGACATAGCACCACTTCAGCATTGTGGGAAAAACACTTCTCGTTTGTCCGGCGTGCCGACCTTCGAAGTGACTGAGCGAGCGCCAGATGTTGATCATCTGTAGTCACCAAGTCTGGAGGCTTGGAAACCCACGATGCCTGCTGATGAGATTTTGCAAAGAAACGAATGAACAGGACGAACTCGTCAAAGTGAAACACGAACAGCTGAACGTTAGAGTCATCAACCAATCACAAGGAAGGGGCGGAGACAGGACTGAAACCAAAACAATGGCACATGGCAGTCAAAATATAAATACAGGACATGCACTTAAAACCAAACAAACGAGAGCAGCTTTCTGGTCAAGATGAACCTAATAGCACTTTTCAAAAAATTTTTTTTATCAAAATCAATTGAATTTTTTTCAAAAAGATGTTTGGGCTGGCTGGGGTTTAAAAAACAAAAAGGGAAATCAAATAAAAAAAAACGTATTTTGTGTGTGTGTGTGTGTATGTTTGTAGGTGCAGGACTTTGGCTTGCAGCACTTGTTTGGGATGAGGAGTCTTCGTCTTCTGTCTCTCGCAGGTACGTCCGCTTCATTCTTTCCATTGGCCAAGCTTTCTTTCTTTCTTTCTTTCTTTCTTTCCCTTGCTCCCTCATTGTTTATCCTTTTGTATTTTGTTTCCTTTTTTCCTGTTTCTTTATCGCTTGTTCTTTCTCTCACTCACTCTTTCTTTTGTCTTCCTCGTTTTTACTTTTTGACTTTCTTTTTTCTTTATCTCTACATTTTTCATCTGTCGTTCATGCCGTCCTTGATTCTTTAACTGATTTTTGCTGAAAATTCACTGTAACAAGCAGGAAGTGCATTCTTGCAGAAGTAAATTACGCTACAGCTTTCTGCCGTTAACGTGATGAGTTGATGATGAGCAGGAAGTTCAGGACAGGAAGTGACTCTCACATGTGCATGTTTGTATCATTCCCTGCACCAGGCTGCCCCCTGCTGACCACCACAGGCCTCTCAGGCTTGATCCAGTTGCAGGATCTGGAGGAACTGGAGCTGACCAACTGCCCCGGAGCAACGGCCGAGCTCTTTAAGTACTACTCCCAGCACCTGCCGCGCTGCATGGTCATCGAGTAGAGACGATGAAGAGCCTGCACCCTCCTCATCATTGAAAAACCTTCCTCCTTCAGCGAACGAAATCAGACTGATGACTAAACCCCCAAACTCATCTTAAAACCCACGAGGGGAATCGACGGAAAAGGAAAAGATGGAGTCGAAGATGAGGCAGCGGAAGAGGAAAAAGGGAAGCTGGTCGGAATATTCTGGATGTTTCCGATGTATTCATTGGCCTCGGCTGATGCAGGAAAGTGAAACGAAAGCAAGCGACACGATCCGAGGCGTCAAGCTTCCATCACAACCATCAGCCTTCACACATGAACCATGAACCATGAAGTGAAATCGAACTTTTTACATCTTGCCATTTTTTTCCCCCTTGGAGCGAAAAACGATTCACGCAACTCACTCCGTGAACTCCAGAAAAACAAGACGAGGAGAAGCTCCCAAAAGAAAGAACACAAGCTATAAAAACTTATATTTTCGCTCTTTGCTATATTTACACTCCGTTTAGTGAAGTCGCCTGTGCGAAAATAAAAATACTCAAATTATTTGCCGTGAACAGCCGCGTAGATTTTGTTTTCTTTTTTTTGTGTGTCAGAGCTGCAGCTGCACGCTTCCTTACTTGCGCTTCTTTGTCATGCCGTTCCTCTTGTGTTCCTTCGGAAATATTATTTTTTTTAAACGATATTTTGATGAGGATTACTATGAAAATATGACTGCCCAGAACGTTTGGGAATAAAATACGATAGATTTGATGAAGGATTTTTTTTTTCAGAGGGAGAACTTCACTGTACTTCACTGTATACAGTAGATATTCCATCAAGCTCGGCCATTTGAACGACTTTTGGTGTTGATCTTAGTGATGCAGGTTTTCAGTATCAATCCAACGCAAACATGAAGACTTGTTGCAATGCAGCTGCTGCTACTGTAGAACCCAAACACGGACAAAATGCATGGTGCGGTTTTCCATCATTTTAGACATTTCTTTTTTATTTCCAGCGCAAAATAATATTTACTCAAATGTACGGATCGACGTGGAAACTGTAGATATTTATAACTCTCAATAACCACAGGCCTGCTTTCAAATGCTCGTTTTTCAGTCCGGTTTGACGGTTTACACTTCGTCAGTGCCTCTCTCAGGCCATCACCAGGTATAGATACTGTACACACACACACACACACACACACACACACACACACACACACGCAAAATGCAGAAAAAAGTTTGTAACCCCCGGCTTGGCTTTCAGACCCTGTTCCTCACCACCATGATGACATTTTGTGCGATGAAATAATCTGGAATGTTCCTGTAGATAAGAACAGCATTACGAAATGTAAATTAAAGGAACAAGAGCAGTTTTTATTTTTTTATTTCTTTTCTGAATGAACAGCACCAAAGTAGGTTTTCGCTCGGAGCGGGCTGCACTCATGCCGTGTGGCCAAAAAAAAAAGAAGAGTTCTCCAATTCTTTCTTTCTTTGCTGTTTACGTTTCTCACTCAGACACTTTATTTCTCACTTTTTTTCCTCTTTCATTTTAAGCTTTCCTTCTGTTATCGACACTTTTTTGGGTTCTTTATTTCTTTTTCTTTCTGATTGTTGATCTCGGTTTCAGAGTTTCTTACATTTTTTCTTTCTGTGATTGTTTTAATTTTCCTTGATTTTCTTATCAGCTTTCTTTCTTTCTTATTTCAATCTTATGATAATTCTTGCTTTGTCGTTTTCTTTTTTCTGATTTTCAACCATTTTTCTCTTCCCTTTTTTCCTTGACGATACCTCACGTCCGAATTCAATTTCTTTCTTTCTTTTTTATTTTACTTTTTTCACCCTTTCTGCTTTTCTCATATTTATTTAATTTCTAGTATTTTTGTTCTTCTTACTTTTTCTCTTTCGCTCTCTCTTTCTTTTTATTTTTTGTCATTCTTATTGTAATTCTTACTTTGTCGTTGTTTTCTTTTTTTTCTGATTTTCAATCATTTTTCTCTTCCCTTTTTACCTTCACTTTTTTCTTTGGCTTTCCCTCACTCTCTCAGTCTTTTCTTCTTTTTTGTTATTCTTGCTTTTTGTTTCTCTTTTCTGCTTGTCTCAACTTTCTTTCTTTCTTCTTTCTTTTTTAGTGATATTATTGCTATTCTTACATTTTCCATTTTGCTGTCTTGTTTTTGCCTCCTCTTTTCCCCCTTTCTCTTCGATTTTCTCGGATTTTTTCTCTCCATTCTTCCCGATGTTCCTTTTCCTTTTCTTCTTCTTTGCGTTCGGATTTAGTTTTGATCGGAATTTATGATCAGGAAGTACGTTCATGTATGATGAAAGAAATTAGCTGCAGCTTGATTATTTTTCTGAAATAAAAAAGTGACTGTGACCCCGAGGCCTCCAGCACTGAAGGTCATAAACTGCTTTCTCTGAAACCTTTGAAATCTTTGTACTCTTTTTTTTTTAAGTCACCTTGGAAAAGATCAAAGGTCAAACGTGGGACGAAAGCCAGATCGTACGAAAGCTTGATTCATCTTCAAGCTCTGAGATTAATATTTATTTCTGTATTTTACTACTTAAGGTTAATTTATTGACTTGATGCAGATATTTAATTATTTATTTATCTGTCTATTTATTTATTCATTCATTCATTCATTCATTCACTGAAGTGGAGAAGATGGTCTGCGGGTTGCTTTTTTGTTTGTTTATTTGTTTGTTTAGCGTGACGTATTTGATTCTAATCAGTGAGCAGGGAAAATGATGAGCTGCTTTGAAACGGCAGGGTTTAATTTTTTGAAATGGTTTTGATTTATTTTTTATTTTTTAGGAAAAAAAAAACCTGGTGATTGTTTCTTGTGAGGAGCGACGCCGGCACCTGGTGGAAGAAATTTAAGGACATGGTTTTGGAGAGTTTCGGTGCCACAATGAACATCCTGAAATGAGTTTTCTATAAAAAGAACGTTGAAGTTCAGTTTCGCGATGGAGGATAGAATAGATTTTTTTTATATATAAAAAATGTATTTTATTTGGACCATGTTGCAGTATTTACACATCCACCAGCTCTCTGTAGAGACGAGAACAGAAGTTCTGCAGATGTTCTTCTATGACACTGTCCCTCCATCCACGAAAAATTAAATACAGAGATACCTATGAATATATTGCTGAGGAAAATTATATAAAAACTTGGAGATGTTGTATTTCACCTGTAAAAAAAAAACAAGTGTAGTTTTTACTGTGAATCAAGCTGTTATCATGGAGTATGGAGAGTATGGAATGATGGTGTCTAGCAGAACCTTCAAGATTAACTTTTCTTCTTTGACCCTAATCTGTACATAAGGAAGGCTCAGGATCTGGTGAGACATGTCAAATAAACGTTGCTGGGTTTGATATGCAAGGAAAACAAACCCAATGAATGTCTTGAAGTGATGAATTGCATCAGGTGTGGATTGTAGAAACCAATCCTTCTCTGTACAATATTCCAGCACATGCTCATGTGGGCTACGTGCAAGCATAGCATCAGGTGTGTGTTGTGTTTGGCACAACAGTGCTGTCTGCTTTGTTTAAGAGAGTTACAAATCTCACACTCAAATATACGCACTCAAATTCTTTGAGTTGAGGAGGCGTGTCCCAAACTCTAGTGTTTCATATACGAGTGTTTACCAGAGATCAAGCTCACAAGTAACAGTCTAAAATAAAAAAAAAAAACTGTCTTTAAGTAGAGTGGACATCAATAATTTTCTAATTATCTGTTAACGGCAAGGGTCACAGGAAAGCTAGGCGATTTCTACCTATAGTTACAATTTGGTGCAAAAGTTTGTGCCCCCCATGGGTTTTGAATAGGAAACGCCTAAATGTACGTCACTGTTACGATTTACATACAAACAACAGAATGTTGAAATTCGACATCTGAAATGTGGGTGTGTCCCAGAACAAAAGTGCAATCCAAAACCTGAGCCAAAGTCAACAGAAAAATAATTTGAAAATAGTTTTATTGTGACATCTGTCAGACGCCAGAGCTGATCTGAGGATGAAATTTGTGATGGAGTTGTCCCAGAGATCAGGATTAACAAGCTGTGATGATGAAAGTTAGAATTCTATTGTTGGAAATGTTGTTTAGATGACATTAAAGACCTTGAAGGTGGTTTTAAACCAAATATAAATGATTAGAGAATATTTATCATACATGCAGAAACTAACATTTGGATTGTTTTTTTGCTTTTCACTGATTAACATGACATTTTGACATTTTGTTACTTCTGATAATGAAGCAACATCTGCAAAACGTCTTGCTAAAATTGTAATACTTGGTTTGTGAAGAGTGTGCAAAGTTGTAGACTGAACAAAATGTATACCTTGTTTAATTCCACAATACAACTTGCATCTTGATGCCTGTTTTCGGTGTTAAAACTAATGTCTCCCAATGCATTTTGGGAACACACAGCTACCTAGCCTGACCATGTGTTCACACGAGCAAGTGAAAAATCACTCAAGTCGACTGCAGTTTTCTCTTGTGAAATTGTAGTAGCTGTAAGTAGCTACAAAAAACAGCTATGTAAACACAAATTACCAAAAATAACACACTAATCAGTTTGTTACATGGTGTTACATGCTCAGGTTCGTACATGAGCATGAAATCATGTTTTTTTTTTTCTGTGTGCAATTGTGAACTTTGGATTAAATTTGTCCTCAGGATGCATCGATACTGAAAGTGATAACCTTAGATTTCCACCTGACACCAATATCTGAGACGAGGTGATACTATGTACCATAAGTCGAATGCTTCGCTAATGAACAAATGACAATCCGGATATAAAAACATCAAGAGGAACAGGAGAACCTTCCAACAATACAAGCAAAACGTCTTAAACATACAATGCAACTCAGCATGAAGAGTTCATCGCTAGCATCACACTAGGATTCAGGAATCAGAGACTGACACAAAATTCTGATGCAAAAAAAAAATAAAAACAAAATCTTACTTTAGTTCCAACTTTTCAAAGTTTCTTCTCCAGGACAGCTCTGCTCGATCCAAGCTCACTCATATTGCGAGCTAATTCACTTCATTTCAAATTAATTCGCTAATGTGAGAATGAAATAGTTGAGTAAAGAAACCAAATCAAGTTGACAATAAATATATATACATACTCAGTCCAAAAAACTGGCAAATATGAGCCCTTGAAAATACTGAAACAAGGTTCGATCTTTGAGTTTGTCCACCATCTTGTGATGAAGTCTGGTGTTTGGGACATGACTATCATCTTTTTCAAAAAGTTCCAGATGTATGAATCTGTTCTACAGATAAGAAACCTGACTGATGCTGTACATGTCATCAATCGAGCCTTCAGTGATGATAGAAGTCCACCATTTGAAACACTAACCCCAGATCTGCTCTTGCACCCACCTCAAACACAAACGACACTGTACACTGGACTAACCATCCACCATTCGCACAGGGTCTCTGATGAAAGCTTCAGTTTTTGTTCACGGCGTGAACGCCAGATTGCGTGACTGTGGCGAAGAAAACGACGTCTGCCTCACACGGACCAGCTCTCTGACATCCACCATAATGTCTCAGTCATCGACATGAAGCTTTTGTTTTGGCTTTATTATTTTTTCTCTTGTAAATAATGCTGTAGTGAAAGAAAAAAAAAACGTTTCTCATGGCTGCAGTGCCTTGTCAGACATGCGTTGTCGTTTTTTCAAAATGGTTTGGTTCCAGTCTGCACCGTTTTAGTAAAGGTTGTACAAAAGCAAACATGGCTCTGTGTGGTTGATTGAAACACACACACACAAGCAATCTTTAATTCCAACCTCTCATGAAAAATTCCCAATGATTACAATGCTTTATTTATTAAAGAATGACACGTTGTACGTTTTAATCCTGTTATCGTTCCAGCTCATGTTTTGAAGGTCTGTGGAACACGTTCGCTCCCTCAGTTCAGGTTCGTTCCCTCATCAGTTTTTCTTGAAGTTTAAAAGATGACAAAAAAAAAAACCTGGTTGTGAAGTAGTGTAGCATGGTGGTGTAGTGGTTAGCACTGTCGCCTCACAGCAAGAAGGTTCTAGATTTGAGCCCAGCGGCTGATGGTGGCGTTTCTGTGCGGAGTTTGCATGTTCTCCCCGTGTCCGCGTGGGTTTCCTCCGGGTGCTCCGGTTTCCCCCACAGTCC
>JANZLB010000008.1:46149820-46164764 GCA_026167865.1 Notarius quadriscutis
AAAGGCCCTCGCCAGCCGCTGGGTTCGAACCCGGAACCTTCTTGCTGTGAGGCGACTGTGCTAACCACTACACCACCGTGCCTCCCTTGATCACTTGATAAGTGCTCTTGATCGCTCATTCTCAATTGATAAAATGGCCAATCCACAGAGTCTCTCTTGACCCACTGCGCTCCTGAGATAATTTATCAATTTTAATTTGGAGAAAGAGCGCTCTGCTGTCACAACTGAGATGGGGAGAGTGAGAAAAAGCAAGGTGTGGTGGTCCACGCTACTGCTGCTAGTGCTAACACAGGGCAATGCATATTCACTACCAGCAAATTCAGGGACAGGAGAAGGCAAAGTAAAAAAAATGAATCCAACTTTGGAAGTTTAGAGTTTGCCGCCTCTTTATTTTTCTTTTCCTTCCTCTTTTGTGCCCCACTTTTACTTTTAAACATGTTGAATTCGTTTCTAGTAGACAACCAACAATGGCAACCAAGCATGCACCTTCCTAGTCTTGTTGTATGTCGTCAGACGAATGAGGACGTTAGGCAGCCTTTAGATCCTACCCATCATGCATTGCAGGTTTTTTTGCAAACTCCTCAAACGTAAAACAATTAAATACAAAAGGAACAGCTTAGTTTAGCTTGAAAACATTACAGTGTATTATTTTAAGTTTGTTTAGGGATTTCACAGGTTTTTTTTTTATTTTATTTCTTTTAACCAAGATTATGTGTAGCAAAAATTGGATGGATGGATGGATGGCACATTTACTGGGAGGGCCTGAATGTCAAAGGGTGGGGCCCTGTATGGCTAGGGGGAGGGCCCAGGGGCAATGGCCCTGCCCGCCCCCCCTTTAGCTCCGCCCTGATGCTGTCATTAATACACATGGGATTCTCTCTCACACAAATCTCTAAAGAACATTTCTCTTTTAGTAGAAAGATCAATAATCTCCATATCTCATGTACAAAAGCTCCAGCAGTTTCTGCTACTGAAGAAATATCTCCTCTTGATGGCGACATTGTACCTCTGCTGAGATGTTTTAAGGTAGACCAGAAACTTCCAGGAATAAACTGGTGAACAGAACGCCCAGCTTCAGCATTGCGGGTTCTGCTTTTCAGTTTCGTTTTCTCAGTAATGAAAGTTATGTAGGTCGTCTGATTTTATATGAACCAAAATGCTTAAGACCTGAAAGCTGCTGCTTGTTGTTATTATTAACCATCACAATGTGAAAATGTATGCTGTGGAAAAAAATGCATGTCTTTTTTTCAAAATTTAATATACCTAATGTAAAATGCAAAGTGTACCACTTAAGTTTAAGTAAACACTAAGGTTTTATTCACTTCTTTTTCTTTAAGAATTTTTGATTGCAGTATAGACTTTAATAATCCATGTACAGTCTAGACATTACACAATATATGCAATTTACTATAACATATAAAATATTGGTATTGTATTATACAAATATCTATAATAAGCAACATTTGAACAATGATATACAATGTTTAAAAAATGTTATATAAAATTAAAATGTGATTTTTTTTGTTTTTTCTGAATTTTTTTGTCTATCTATATTTATAAATGTATCTTTTTTTTTTGTGTGTGTGTGTGTGTGTGTGTGTGTGTGTGTGTAATCTTTATCTGCTTTTTACAAGTAAAGTGAGGGAGAAACGGCATTTCGATTCTCCTATATGTCATGGATATATAGTGAATTGACAAAGAATCTTTGGGAAAAAAAATACACACACACAAATATAAACAGTACACAATATGCAGAAAATGTGCAGGTTATTCAAGACATAGTATGCAAAAAACCAAAAAAAACAAAGCGTACAAAGGGTGCTGCGTGGTAGTGTAAACGAGTATATAAGGTACAGGAGGTACAAATGATACTATAGTATAATGGCAAAGGTGGTTCAAGTCAGCTGTTTGAGGGTGATGGCACGGGGAAAGAAGCTGCACTAATGTCTGGTAGTTTTGGTGTGCAATGTATAGCTCCTGCTGGAGGGAAGGAGTTGGAAGAGGTTGTGTCCAGGGTGTGAGGAGTCCTTAACCCTCTGGGGTCTGAGGGTGTTTTCTGGCACACTAATGATTTCTGGCATGCTCTGATTGTCAATTTCAACATATCTAAGCAGTATTTTCAAAGTCTTATGACTTTTTTTTTTTTTTGTACCTGAACTTGTGCTGAATACAATAATATCTATGTTGTACGAAGGTCATGTTGTACTTCAAAATAAAAAAAAAAAAAAACGGATAAATGAAGATGTTGTAAAAAGTAGTTTTAGAATTGTTGTAATGTGTGAAAAACATGACCTTACCCATTGTGATGAACTGTTTTGGTCACTTTAGATGATTCAAGTTTATTTCTATAGCGCTTTTAACAATAGACATTGTCGCAAATCAGCTTTACAGGATATTAATGACTTGTAACATGAGCTAATTTAACCCCTAATCTATCCCTAATGAGTAAGCCTGTGGCAACAGTGGCAAGGAAAAACTCCCTCAGACAACATGAAGAAACCTCGAGAGGAACCAGACCCAAGGGAACCCATCCTCATTTGGGTGATAAGACAATGTGATTATAGCATTTTTAACAGTTTTAACATGAAGTCAGTTTCGTTGATGTTATAACTTTCTTCATTGATGAAAACTTGAGCGCAAGACTGTTCATGACCACTGCAGTCCTAAAGTTAGCAAGTCAGCTGTAGTCCTCAGCCATAAAAGCATTACTGTAAGTGTCCAGAGTGTCTTCCAAGTGTGACTTTCAACTGTCCATATGGGGCCGTCCTCCACAGGAGGATTCTGAACAGAATCACCATAAGGGTGATTCTGTTCAGTCTTAGGAATGCATCAAGCACAAAAACTTAAATCTGCTCCACTGATTTGGAAAATTAACTGGCCATCACAAAATTAATGTCCTATTGTTTTGGGATAAAAGGTTAACAGTGGGAGGGATATTCAATAAGAAGTATAAAAAATTCCATTCCATTCAATGAGAAGAGTGAAAACCACTGCCAACTCTTACTCCCATCAGGTCAAGTGATCAAAACAGTTCATCACAGTGGGTAAAGTAATGTTTTTTCACACATTCCAATACAGTTCAAAAGCTACTTTTTATATCATTTATTTGGTATTTGTCTCTATTCAGTGGGTCTTGAAATTAACTCTTGTACTATTTTACTCAGTTCAGAGCCACAACCAACTCTGTTAAATGATTACTCTAATTTTATTCCAACTCCAAATTTTACTCTCTAAACTCAAAGTAGAGCAAAATTAACTATTTTTGAGGAAAATACTTTTAACTCTGGAAAAATTGCTTAGTTGTTTTTCCTGTGTATGCACTACAGCGCACGCATATCAACCAATCTGCTCATAATAAATAGAAGAAATATTTACACTTACTTGAGTTGATCTTTGGCTGGATCAAGTCAAAGTAAAAACAAACAAACAAACACATCGCTCATCATCAGTGTCACAGTTCTCAAGATTTAATTTAATTGCTGTCCTGAATCATGAATTGAATCACTGTCCTGAATCATCCGAAGTAGATAAAATCCACGTGCCATCTTGCAACAAGTTTTACCTCCAAATAGCCTAAACTTTGTCTGACAGATTTTATCCAGCTTACAGTGGGCATTCCCACTGTAAAAGAGAAACCAATTGAAACCGAAAGAGTGAAAGTGATTATCATGCCGTTATCATGTGAATAGTCTATTTTATGAATACATAAATGCGTGCTCAGTGCTCCTTCTCCGGTGTGACTGAGTATGGTGACAAGTTTTATGTTTCATCTAATTTAGGTAATTTAAAAACTATACTATTATATGGCAGTGGGCATATAGGAAAGTGTAAACTATAAAGTTTATGTCAATATGTTTATCATGCTTGTATGATAAAAAACTCAAAGATATTTATCTAAATACATGACCTACTCATTCTAAACCTGCCGAGCTTCGCCAGCGAAGCTCTCGACCCCAGAGGGTTAAAACCTAAGGAAAGCTCTTTAAAGCCTTTCCCTTTAATAAACTGCATGTTTCATCTCACTCTTGTAAATTATAAACTGAAGATGCTTGTTATTCAGTATATTATAGCCTATTTGCATTAAAAAATAAGGTTTTTGTTGAACAAAACATTCAAAATGGTTACAAAAACAAAACTACAGAAGTTTTACAGAGAGAAAGGAAAATAAAGTTAATTTATTTTTTTTTTACATTTTAAAAAGTAAAATCTAAAAGAAGACTGAAATGCAGGGTGCATCCTGGAGAAGGGCAACCAGTTAAAAGAAAAAAACTGTTTGAAAATAACTAAAATTAGAACAAAAAAAACCAATATCATAAAAACCAGATTTCGTTGTGGGCCTGTCCATCTCCAGGCCTGATTTACAAGGCAGTATGCAACATTTTCTGGCAGAGTTCGAACTATTATGTCAAGAAGAAATGTGCAAAGTTTGCCAAATTTTGCAGAGTTACAGCAGATAGTAAGAATGTGGAGCACAGTATGAGACCTGGAAGGAATCAGAAGCATTTGCTGGATGGGAATCAGCCAAGTCCTTGTTTTTCCAAGGTGGGAGGAAACTAAAGAACTCAGAAGAAACCCACAAGGACATTGGAATCACCACCAGCATAAGCCATGGGAAGTCATAGCCTAATGGTTAGAGAAGCAGCTTTGGGATCAAAAGGTTGCTGGTTTGATTCCCTGGACCATCAGAAATGGCTGAAATGCCCTTAAGTAAGGCATCTAACCCCCAACTGCTGCTCTGGATAAGAGCGTCTGCTAACTGTCTATAACGTAACAAGTACCCTGAGCCAGTTTTTGTTCCTAGCAATAATGAAGGAACCCAACCAACACGTGATGCTATAAATGGATTTCTTCTTTATCTTGTCCTAAAGGAATTGGGCAAACCTGATGACAAAAATGATCATATTCCTCAACAAGAAGTTCCTTCAACAAATATCTTCTTGTTATCTACAATCCAGTCTTTTCTCCAATCCTCGGTTGGAGATTTTTAAGTGTTTTATAAGTGTTTTACAGCTCTTAACTTGCATCATCTTGCTTTAATGACTGCTACCAACTTCTTCATGATCTGTATCTGATGTGTTAGCCGTCACGAACTGTTGAGTTTTATACTAAATAACTTGTGGTGGATGAAACAGTTACGGTTCAGGGTAGGGTTCAAGTTTGTATGTCTTCAATCCTAATGAAATGAAACTCAGTCCTGCTTGTTATAATTCAAGCAAAATTCTCACGATTTGGGTTACCGTACACAGCACTCACAATGACTTAAATGGGCTGGCTCATTCTTCCCAGAATCCTCTGCGCCAAGTAGTGAGTTGCCATTTCCAATGTGGCCGATATTCCAAAAACTATCTGCAACAATGCAGCGAAGTCATAGTTCTTGGCAAAAAATCATAAATTGTAATGCGAAATTGAAGATAATATGTCAAAGTTTCCTTACTGGACATTCTTTCCACCAACCCATTCCATTTTCCGATGGTTATTCCACTGTAATGGACCTGAACCAGCCTCAACCTTCTTGCCACGAAGTAAAGAAACTGGCAGAATCAGGAAAATTCTATTCAAAGCTTCATTATCCATGAATTTGCCGAGGATTTGCTGCGGAGAGCTAGCAGGTAGTGGTCACATGCTTTCCAAGCAAAAACAATGAACAGGATTCTGGGAAGGGTGAGCCAGCCCCTTTAACCGTCTCCTGGTTAGACCCAATGACATAACTGGACTAGCCATCAAGGGCGGGGCAAAAAAATAACATCATGTGGTGTCTTTGGTCTGAATACGATCCTCGCTGGACAGAAAAATCACACAGCTAATTAACATTAGTTTTTCATATCACAAGCAAAAATCATAGCTAAAATAAAATTAGCCGACATATATAGAGTAACAAATTCAATAGCAATCGCTAACAGTAGCAAATAATAAACTGAACAAAGCCAAAATGTTATGCCTCCTAATGATAGCAAATATCATTAAAGTAAAAAAAAAATTAAATCAATAAATAAAGGGGTGGAGTGATCAATGTTTGCTGATATGTTTGTTCAGTGTGGTCATTGAGGACAGGAAATAGTTTGTTTTAGTCTTTATGTTTTACATAGCTAAACTTGTTTGTAAAAAAAAGACGAAATTTTCCTATTTTCCAGAGAGGGTGATGTTGTGGGTGTCGTGTAATTATTCAAACTAGCTTATCACAATAAAATTTGATCGAAGTTCACAAAATTTTAACTTTAACACGCACAACTGTAAACCGCAAGTCTAATTCGTAAGTGTGATTTGTGATTGGGCGTGTGATTTGCAATTCCAAATTTGTGCTTCTGAACTTAAATTTCAAAATTTGAAAATATGCGATTCACATCGAGGAGCACAACTCGTTCTTCTTTAAAACATTTCTCAGACATGCTCAGTAATAATTTATGCAAAAACAAACCGGCTATTAAAAACATCGGCACATTATTTCAACATGTACAGGAGAATTCTAACGAATTATAAGAGTCAAAGACATTTTAAAGCAGAACACGACAGATGTACTGAGCAATTTTTCAAAACAAAACAACAAAAAAAGATATTGTAATGAGTCTTTGTCAGTGGCTTGCTGATGTTTTTTTTTTTAAATGTATATATGCAAATGAGTCTTGGTGTAATTAAATATGTATACATTTGCATATTTAATAGAACCAACAAACTTTTTGTCTTTTGAAGTCAGAATGTAATCATTTAATTCTGCATCCAAACACTCTCCGGAGCAAGCAAAGACTTTTGATTCTTTACTAAAGAAACTTTTGTTTTAAAAACAGTGCGTTCATGTTATAACATAAATCCAACAATTTTGGTAAAAAAAAAAAAAATCGCCTGGAACGTTGTTCTCACTCATTCGGGACAGGATCGAGCTTCGGAATCACTTTAAAATTTCTCAAAAAAAAAATTCGGTGTTGAGTGTAGAAATAAATAAATGATTTGAAGTAAAACGGTTGAAAAAACATAAAGCGGTTTAATGCGTTCACACTCTTGTAAGCGCCGATGGGAATGTGATGTGATTGAAGTGGGCGGAGCTTACTCCTTCAGTAAAGGTGCTATGGTGGCTGAGAGTCAACAAAAACAACTTGTGTTACTTTTATTGCGCCACTATGACAGAGGACACGACGTGGAGACAGAAATGTTGAACAAATGACCGAGATGGTTATTTATCGTTGTCAGAACTTTGGTGGATGAGGTGTGGTTTATCACTGAAATCAAATCAAATAATAATAATAATAATAATAATAATAATAAATAAAAAAAAATTGGCTATGATTCACAGATTCCATGATGGTGGCTTTGAAAAAAAAAAAAAAAACACCTGCTATACATAACATTTGGATGGCAGATGGTATGATCATGCTCTTGTGATTATTTATCTTTCTTTGTGAACCGCTTCTTCCTCACAGCAGGAGAACAGCTGATGAAGTGCATGCAGATTAACCCAGAAGAGAAGCTGCCAATAGCAGAAATCCTCTCAATATTCAGATGCGCATTTTACTTTCCTTCTTTATTTTGCATTTATTGCACAGTGATATGAGAATGCATGACTGGGATGATGCTGAAGGATCACTTAAGGGAGAACCTCATCTCCACTGGCCGCACCGGGTCTGAAAGCAGTGACACAACATGACAGCAGGAATCAGGAACGGAAGCGCGCGCGCAAGGATCATAAAGTCGCAAGCGCAAAAGTTGCACGCGTGGAAAGAACACCCACTCTCACTCTCTCTCTCTCTCTCTCACTCTCTCTCCCACTGTCTGTCTGTCTGTCTGTCTGTCTGTACCTGATGATGGCTGTGTCTCCCTGGCGCACGGTGATGTTGTCCGTGGCGCGCTGAACGTCCACGCTCCGTGCTGGGAAACCTGCGGGCAGAAGAACACACAGCAGTCGGAAAAGGGTCGCGTGCAAGTGGCACCAGCAGCACGCGCTCCTTCGCACCGACATCACGGCACACACAGCGCGCGCGGAGATAGATCCAAGAGAAAGACGGACAGGAGGAGGAGGAGGAGGAGGAGGGAGGAAGTGCGTGCTCTAAATGATGAAAAAAGCGCCCGAGTGATGTTTACACCCGTCCTGAAAGCGTCTCTCAGTCGGGACAATTAAACACGCAGGCTGAGAAAGAAAAAAAAAAATAAAAGCATCCGCGCGCGCGAGTTCGGGATGCAGAGAGGTCCGCGCTGTGATGATGCGCCGCTCGCCGCGCGAGGAGGCACAGCCTGAGTGGGTACGGAGCGCGCGCGCTCTCTCTCCGCGGTCTGTGCGCGCGCTCCCGCCGCCCCGCTATACATCCTCACTGCTGCTGCTCGCGCTGCCGCCGCTGCTGATGGTGCAAACACCCCCCCCACTCATCCTCCTCATCCTCATCCTCCCTCCTCCACCCACCCGAGCGCGCACTTGGCACGCTCTCCAAATCGTCACGGCAACGGGATACTCACGCGCGCGCCTTCTCGAACCCCGCCTTGATGCAAAAACAAACAAACAAACAAGCTTTACACTAAGAAACACTGTAACAAAACCATCCATCCATCCGTATCCTGTTCTACAGGGTCGCAAAGCAAGCTGGAGTCCATCCCAGCTGACTATGGGTGACACCCTGGACAAGTCGCCACATAAGGGTAGTATCTCACCAGGCTGCGACTAGTTGGAGACACAACAATTGCGATAAAATATGCCAATTAGCAACAATTTTCACCTGGAATCGGACTGAATTGATATTCACGTATTTTACCGCAACTGTCGTGTCTCCAACTAGTCGCAGGATGTTGCAGCCCGGCTTTCCCTCAGCAGGCAGGGAAGTAAAGGAAGCCTTACGGAAACTGACCTGAGAAGGGTTCGCGATGGCTTTGTGACACGTTCAAAATTTCCGCGACGAAGGAGCGACACTTTGCGACTCATGCGAGGAAATTGAAAAGCCCCGCGAATGTTTCAAGACACTTTTGAAACTCTCACAAATGACGTTCGCAATTTGTCGCAAGACATCGCAGCCCGGGCAGCGACAGTCCACGACTAGTTGGAGACACTACAATTGCGATAAAATATGCGATAAAAATTCACTTGGAATCGGACTGAATTGATATTCACGTATTTTACCGCAACTGTCGTGGCTCCAAACTGCTTTGCGACACATTTGCAGCTATTTTGTCGCACAAATTTTTTTGAACATGTTCAAAATTTCCGCGATGAAGAAGCGACATTTTGCGACTCGTGCGAGGAAATTGAGAAGCCCCGCGAATGTTTCAAGACACTTTTGAAACTCTCTCGCAAATGACGTTTGCAATTTGTCGGAAGACATCGCAGCCCGGGTTGCGACAGTTCGCGACTAGTTGGAGACACAACAATTGCGATAAAATATGTGAATTAGCGACAATTTTCACCTGGAATTGCACTGAATTGATATTCACGTATTTTACCGCAACAGTCGTGTCTCCAACTAGTCGCAGGCTGTTGCAGCCCGGCTTTCCCTCAGCAGACAGGGAAGTAGAGGAAGCCTCACGGAAACTGACCTGAGAAGGGTTCGCGATGGCTTTGTGACGCATTTGCAGCAATTTTGAGAGAAATTTTGTCGCACGAATTTTTTGAACATGTTCAAAATTTCAGTGACGAAGAAGCGTCACTTTGTGACTCATGCAAGGAAATTGAGTAGCCCTGCGAATGTTTCAAGACACTTTTGAAACTCTCTCACGAATGACGTTCACAATTTGTCACAAGCTGTCACAGCCCTCGACTAGTTGGAGACACAACAATTGCGATAAAATATGCGAATTAGCGACACTTTTCACTTGGAATCGCACTGAATTGATATTCACGTATTTAGTCGCAGGCTGTTGGAGCCCAGCTTCCCCTCAGCAGGCAGGGAAGTAGAGGAAGCCTTATGGAAACTGACCTGAGAAGGGTTCGCGACGGCTTTGCGACACATGTAAGCCACTAACTCACCGGGCTGCAACAGCCTGCAACTAGTTGGAGACAAAACAATTGCGATAAAATATGTGAATTAGTGACAATTTTCACTTGGAATCACACTGAATTGATATTCGCATATTTTACCGCAATTGTCATGGGTTCGTGATGGCTTTGTGACACCATCGATGCATTTGTGGCTATTTTAAGAGCAATTTTGTCACACGAATTTTTGAAAACATGTTCAAAATTTCAGCGACGATGGAGCAACACTTTGCGACTCATGCGAGGAAATTGAGAAGCCCCGCGAATGTTTCAAGACACTTTTGAAACTCTCTCACGAATGACATTCACAATTTGTCACAAGCTGTCGCAGCCCAGTGAGATACTGGCTTAATTTTCATTTGGAATCACACTAAATTGATATTTGCATATTTTACCGCAATTGTTGTCTCCAACTAGTCGCAGGCTGTCGCAGCCCTGTGAGATACTGGTTCGCACTTCCTTTCTCAACTCGCACTTCATGTCTCATGGAAACTGACTTGAGAAGGGTTCGTGATGGCTTTGCGACACCAGCAACGCATTTGCGGCTATTTTGACAGAAATTTTGTCGCACGAATTTTTTGAACATGTTCAAAATTTCAGCAATGAAGGAGCGACACTTTACGACAAAATTGAGAAGCCCCGCGAATGTTTCAAGACACTTTTGAAACTCTCTCACGAATGACATTCACAATTTGTCTTCAGCTGTCACAGCCCAGCAAGATACTACCTATGGAGACGAACAACCATTCACACTCAATTTAGAGCCACCAATTAACCTAACCTGCATGTCTTCGGGGGAACATGCAATTTCCGCACAGAAAGGCCCTCGCTGGCTGCTGGGCTTGAACCCAGGACCTTCTTGCCATAAGGCAATGGTACTAACCACTACGCCACCCAAAAGAAAACCTTTCATACTAAACTCCAAGTTCATGAGCAGGATTTCATGATTAACTTCTGACCACATACGATTTACAGATCTAAATTGTTCATCATTTCATGAATAATGCCATAGGAACATGCAAATAAATGGAAAACGACATCTGCATGCAAATAGCAAATAAACCCCGCCCTTATGCAAACCGGGAATGAAACCCAGCCTTTTTTTATGCAAATAAGTGAAAAATCACACCTTTATGCAAATAATTAAGACACTCTTTTATGCAAATAAGTAAACAAAACCCCACCTTCAATCAAATAATCCGTGACTGACACTTTTTACGCAAATGAAATGCTAAAGTCAGGGAAATAAACACACCTTTCTTTATGCAAAGAGCTAATGAAAACCACGCCTTTATATAAACGAGTGAAAAATTAAACCTTTATACAAATAACTCAAATGTGCCTTGATGCAAATGAGCAACAAAACTCCTCTTTTATACAAATAAGTGAAAAAAACACACACTTTATATGCAAATGCAATGCTAAATTGAGGGAAATAAACACACCTTTATGCAAATGTATAATGAAAACCACACCTTTATGTAAATGAAGCAAAAATCAAACCTTTATGTAAATAAGTAAAACACTATTTGATGCAATTGAGCAAATTAAACCTCACCTTTATGCAAATAAGCAAAAAACTGACACTTTTTATGCAAATAAAATGCAAAAGTGAGGCAAATAAACGCGCCTTTATGCAAATCAGTGAAAATCAACCGCTTATACAAATAATTTAAACATGCATTTATACAAATTAGCAAAAGACTCCTCCTTTATGCAATTAAGTGAGGAAAATCACACTTTAAATGCAAATGATATGCAAAAGTGAGGGAAATAAACACACATTTATGCAAATTACTAATGAAAACCACACCTTTTGACACTAAATGTGTCAAAAATCAAATCTTTAAGTACATACAGTAAGTAAAACACACCTTTATTCAATTGACCAAGCAAAACCTCACTTTTGTGCATGTGATGGAAAATCACAGTTTTTTATGCAAATGCAATGCATAAAAAAAGAAATAGACGCACCTTTATGCAAATATGTTGTGACGGAAGCACTCCTTTAAGCAAATGAGTAAAAAAGTAGATCTGTATGCAAATGACTAAAATAGAAACCCTGTCTTTATGAAAAATGTGAAGACAAAAAAACAACACGCCTTTATGCAGATGGTGGTGTAGTGGTTAGCACTGTCGCCTCCCAGCAAGAAGGTTCTGGGTTCGAGCCCAGTGGCCAACGGGGGCCTTTCTGTGTGGAGTTTGCATGTTCTCCCCGTGTCTGCATGGGTTTCCTCCTGGTGCTCTGATTACCCCACAGTCCAAAGACATGTAGGTTAGGCTAACTGGAGGCTCTAAATTGACCATAAGTGTGAATGGTTGTTTGTCCCTATGTGTCAGCCCTGCGATGATCTGGTGACTTGTCCAGGATGTACCCTGCCTCTCGCCCATAGTCAGCTGGGATAGGCTCCAGCTTGCACATGACCCTGCACAGGATAAGTGGTTACAGATAATGGATGGAGTCTACATAAAAGAAATTATAAATGTATCCCTAATGAGCAAGCCAGAGGTGATTATGGCAAAGAAAAATTCCCTGAGACGACATGAAGAAATCTTAAGAGGAATCAGACACATCTTGTCACGTTTTTGTGCGCTTTGAGCCTGGCACAGCTTGAGTGACTGCTCTTGTTCATGCACACGGAGTGCATTGTGCACACTGTTAGGACCGGTTATCATTGGATCCACCTGCTGTTGCTTTGAGCACAGTCAGTACAATCAATAAATGACTTTGCAAACACCCAAAACTTTGTAAAGTATGCTGTTTTATTTTCCACGTTTCCTAGCCTTGTTTATGTTACATTGGTTGAATGAATCTGCTTTCTGTTTCATTTGTTTTTGTGATTCTGAATCATTTTTGTATTATAATAGCACACCTGTAAATAAACATATTCCTGCGAATACATCTGTCTGCAACCCACTTCTCTGACAGAATACTTTGCCTCAGCTATGAATGTAGAGGGAAGGTATAGGCACACAGTGCAATCCTGTGCTAATTTTACATTGTTTAAGCTGGAATCAGTGTCTTTTCTCCAGCAGACAGGGCTGAACATTCCAGTGCCATATGACAGGGCACAGCAGCCACCCAGCTGATTCTTGTTGCAGTGCCATTTCTTCTACAAGGACTTGGTGGAGTCCAAACCTCCAGAGAGCTTGTGGGTTGGCTGCATGATTTATTGGCTCACCAGACTGGCACACCAGTGAGCCAAAGGCCTAGTCAAAGTACAGCACCCATGCCTCCAGAGCTCCAAGTTATTTGGTAAGAAGCTCAAGTCCTGGTTCTAGGCTTGCGGGAAGGAGGACCCCCATAAAAATTTTTTGGGGGGGGCTGAAACCCGGGAGGCCAACAGTGCGGCCTCCACTCCACTGCTCACTCCAGAGGCTGACAGCTGGGACAAGCTTTTCGCTCCACCACCTGGCTTCAAAGATGTCGTCACTCCACTGCCTGGTTTCAGCAGGGATGAGCTCTTCACTCCTCCACCTGGCTTTAAAGAGGTCATCATTCTGCTGCCTGGCTTCAGCAGGGATGAGGTTGTCACTCCACCAGTGGGCTTTAGTGGAGTTGTCCTCACTGAAACCATGCCCATGCTAACACCGGTGCCCATGCCAAGATCCAAGCCCATGGCCAAGCCCATGCCCATGCTAATGCCAGAGCTCATGCCAAGATCCAACCCCATGTCCAAGTCCAAGCCCATGCTAATGCTGGATATAAATCTATGTCCATGCCAGGGTCAAAGTCCATGTCCATATCCATGCCAAGGTCAGAGTCTAAGCCAGAGTACACCCTTGATGCCTGAGTCCATGCCCATGTTCAAATTCATGCCTATGCCAACACCAGGGTTCATGCCCATGCTCAAGCCCAGATTCATGCCTGAGTCCATGCCCATGCTGACACCCGAGTCCATGCCCATGTTAGAATCCATGCCCATGCCAACACCAGGGTCCATGCCCATGCTCAAGCCCAGGTCCATGCCTAAATCCATGTCTAGTTCAGAGCCCAAGTTCAAGTCCATGTTTAGTCCGGAGCCCAAGTCTAAGTCCATGTCTAATCTGGAGCCTATGTCCAAGTCTGAATCCATGTTTACTCCAGAGACCTCATCGATGTCTAGTCTGGAGCCCTTGTTGGGCCTCTGTCTGAACTCATGTCCATGCCTGAGTCTATGCCAAAGCCCAAGTCTGTGCCTGAGCTTATGTCCAGGCCTATGCTTGAGCCCATGACCTTGCCTGATTATATGCTTCAGCCCATGTCTGAGTCCACACCCAAGTTCATGTCAATGCCTGAGCCCCCAACCATCTTCATACCCCTGTTTAAGGCTCAACCAGAAACCAAGCCTCCAGCTAAGCCCAGGTTCTGATGCCATGTCCACCCAGAGCCAGAGCAGAACTATGAGGTAATGTTTTCCCATGCCAGGTCGTTAACCCCAGGGCAGCCCAAGGACGATTTTAGCCCTTTGGAGGGGGGTTCTATCACATCTTTGTGTGCTTGAGCCTGGCACAGCAGGTGCTTTCATTCACACACACAGACTGTGTTGTGCATGCTATTAGGACCAATTATCATTGGATCCACCTGTTGCTGCTTTGAGCACAATCAGCAAACTCAATAAAGGACTCTTCAAACACCCAAAGCTTTGTGAAGTATACTGTTTTGTTTTCCATGTTTTCTAGCCTTGTTTAGATTTATCTGGTCTAATGAATCTGCTTTCTGTTTTGTTTGATTTTGTGAATCTGACTTTGCATCACATTTTCGTATTATAATAGCATGCCTGTAAATAAACACCTTCCTTCGAATACATCTGTCTGCAACCTACTTCTGTGACACATTTGGTGATACCAGATAGTGTGATAAATAACTTGCTTCTATACAGTGGTGCTTGAAAGTTTGTGAACCCTTTAGAATTTTCTATATTTCTGCATAAATATGACATAAAATATCATCAGATTTTCACACAAGTCCTAAAAGTAGATAAAGAGAACCCAGTTAAACAAATGAGACAAAAATAT
>JANZLB010000008.1:46284171-46295269 GCA_026167865.1 Notarius quadriscutis
GTAAATTATATGGATCTGTGATGCCTGCATGTTTCAGCTTTTGGATGTAATGTGATCTGCTGGTATAAAATAATTTTTTAATAATTTCACAGAGATTGCACTAACTGCAGTCATCTAGATTTTCATTACTGGCTGTCACAGCTGTTTCTTTGTTTGCCCAGCAATATGGCAGATGCTGCATGTTAACACAAACCTGTGACATCAGTGAAAGACCTCAGTCAATAGGGACGAATTACCAACTGGGGCTATTGAGCATGTGACCCTGTGCCCTCACCACTAGGGGCAGTCAAGCACCATAGATTTTAAACTGAATGATTAGAATGACTGGCCATTATGCTCAGTCACACAATCTGGAATTTGTAGCCAATGAGCTATCAGTTACGATGTAGATTCTAATTGTTGCTGGTTTAGCAGATGGGTAAAAAAAAAAAATACAGCACCACTGAGTGGATAAACATTCACAAACATTAGTCACAACCAATTTTTCGCAGTTGCTAAAAAAAATGCTCAGTTACAGACTTCAAAGTACAAATATGTATATTGTTCTCTCCAGAGACCCTAATAGGTCAGATTAAAAATATACCCCTCCCCCCAGCCAATATGCAATCTTTACTAATCTGTCCCTGCTGCTAAGGTGCAATGTGTTGCTCAGCATAAATGAATGAACTTAACAAAACAATAAAATTGTTTACTTAATGTTATGAACCAAAACCAACCTTGGATACTGGGTTTAATTATTATACGTAGAAACGCATGAGCTGCGAATAAGAACCTGATGTTAGCTTGCTAGCAAAATCACACCATTGCCTGATTGTTGCTCCACCCATTGCTTATGATGACTCGAGTCAAAAGATCCAAGTCGCCTTTGATTCGTCGTTCATGAGTCGTTTGTTAGCCACTATAGCTAATTAAAATATTTCAGTGTGAATAAAGCTGCCATGTTCCAAAGGTCTGCTTATACCCTAGACAAAAACTTAAGAGAAAATGTGATGCACCCTGAGACTATCCAAATTCAAGGGGGGAAAAAAAAAAGAGCTTTGATCGTGAGCACTTTGAAAAAGTTCAGTCGGCCTTTGGCTTTGGCAGAAGATGAAAAACTCAGCCTGAGTTTCGCTGCAGCTTTCTCACCCGCCTTCTTTCATATTACGGGACAAAAGAGTAAAAGAAGAAAAAGAGTCAAGGAAAAAAAGACACACATAGCAGAAACTATGGAAATTACTTGCTTGCATCAAGACCCTGAGAGCGAGTTGCTCTCTCACTTTCGAAAGTCGATCTCAGATCCGAAGGCATAAGCCCAAAACCCGAAAGCCTTTGTAGTTTCAGGGGGATTATGAATAATCTTGTGCCTAACTCTTCTGTTGATGCAAACTTTAACACAGTCAAGAATGGATGGAACAAGGTGTCGTGTCCAACATGGCGCTGAATCTTATACAACTAAAATATACATATTGTAGTTTTTAGTGAAGTTACTCAGCTAACATACTAGTAGCTAATCCAGGACTGTGAGGCCATATTTATTTGAGTAATATTTCTTTAGAAATGAACAGAATCACTCTCAGAAGCATCTTGAGCAACTCAGCAGAGAGGTGGAGGTGAAAAACATGAGTCTATTTTTTGGTTCCGCCCACAATTTTAGTGTGACATAAAAGCATAACATGGGGGGAGGGGATAGATACACTTTTAAAATTTAGGATTATTTCAAATAAGATTGTCTTTGAAGTGATTCATACAGATGAATCTTGAACAATCTGACCAAGAATGTGAGTAAAGGTAAAAAAAAAAAGAATAGCTAGAAAGGCACTCGGTAGAGTGCATACCTCTGCCAAGTCACATGCTATGAACATCAAAATCAAATCACTTGAACCTAGTATAATACTAAAGCTGTACACCAAATTTCATCCAAATCTGTTCACTACTTTTTGAGTTACATTGGGAACAGGCAAAAAAAAAATCATGGCTTAGTAGACATATCTGGATTTGTGTCAAAAGATAATCAATTGTTCTTTGGCCCATGGCTCATGTTTCCTCCAAATTTCATCAAATTTGTTCACTACTTTTTGAGTTACATTGAGAACAGCAAAGAAACAAACACAAGGAGGCAAAAATAAAATCCTCCTCCAACAAAATCAACAACAAAAGAAATGGCTGAACCGCCAAAAAACATGCCATTACAGGAATACATTCCCACTTTATTCCTTCTTGTTTCTGAAACGTAACGTCGCTGATTTGACTTCTGCCTCACACTGGGTGTCATCTCGATATACTATAACCCCAATTCCAAAAAAGTTGGGATGCTGTGTAAACTGTAAATCAAAACAGAATGCAATAATTTGCAAATCATGGAAGCCCTATATTTCATTGAAAATAGTACAAAAACAACATATCAAATGTTGAAACTGAGAAATTTTATTGTTTTTCTGAAAAATATATGCTCATTTTGAATTTGATATCAGCAACACATTTCAAAAAAGGTGGAACAGGGCCATGTTTACCATTGTGTTGCATCACCTCTGCTTTTAACAACACTCTGTAAACATTTGGAAACTGAAGAGACCAACTGCTGTAGTTTTGAAAGAGGAATGTTGTCCCATTCTTGCCCGAGATACAATTTCAGTTGCTCAACAGTCAAGCCGGTCGAGCAGAGCCGGTCGAGCAGCTCGCGGTGCACCTACTTCCATTACTGACTGGTGAGGCATGGCTCGCCGCACAGTAGCTCCCTACCGACAGCCGGCTTGTATACGTGGACGTGAAGCAAGCCATCCTGCAGTGTGTTGGGTGCTCCCCAGAACAACATTGTTAGCGTTCCTGAACACTGACATTGGAGGAGGTCGGCCAGCCATTTGCATTTGGCCAACAGCTCCAGGATGCCTGCTGGTGGTGGCTGAGGGCAGACGACCGCGACGCCAAGGGGATCATTGATCTGGTGACACTGGAGCAGTTCATTGTGAGTTTTGCAGAAAGAATGGCGGAGTGGGTCCAGTGTCATTGCCCGGTGTCACTGGGTCAAGCCATCAAGTTGGTGGAGGACCATCTGGCAGCGGTTCCAGTGGCAGGCAGACGTGTAGCCTCTTCTCTTTTTCTATCTCCTTCTCCCCCCCTCCTCTTCCCATCCCTGCCCCGTTCCCCCACCACAGAGACAGGGGCCGGCTTCCCCACAGCCGGCCCACCACACCTGCGGTGTCCTCCTGTCTTCCCCTTCCATGTCTGTGTTTTCTCCCCCCCAGGTGAGTGATCATCTCTACACCAGTGTAGAGATGAAGTCTGGGCTGGTATGCTGGCACTGTGGGGAGCCCAGACATCTCCAGGGTCAGTGTCCCGCAATGGAGGTGGGAGCCCTGGTCTGGATGCCCGACATGCCAGAGACCGGCCCTGATCAGGCCAGAGTGTATCATATACCGGTGAGTGTCCAAGGGGATATGTATCATGCGTTAGTGGATTCCAGCTGTAATCAGTCCTCAATCCACCAAAGCCTGGTGTAAGGTGAGGCATTGGGGAGAGCACAAGTGGTGAAGGTTTTGTGTGTGAACGGGGATGTTCACAATTATCCCTTACTGTCCGTCCACATCCTATTTCAGGGACAAAAATATAGTTTAAAGGCAGCGGTTAATCCACGTCTTACCCACCTGCTGATTTTGGGGATTGATTGGCCAGGGTTCAGAGGATTAGAAGGGGGAGATCCCGGTGTGGCACTGACTGGGGAAGCTGTCACAAAGCCATCTACATCAGCACCACATCAGGGCGATGCAAGGAGTGAGAAGCAGCTCACCCATCCTCCCTCTCTCAGGAATTCTCTCGAGGATTTCCTATTAGAGCAGCCGTAAGATGAGAGTCTGTGTCATGCGTTTGACCAAGTGAAAGTCATCGATGGTCAAACTCTCCAGCCAAATGTGGCACCCGCCTTCCCAAATTTCACTATTATTAAGAATAGATTGTTTCGAGTGATGCAGGACACTTCAACCAGTGAACAGTTAATACAATTGTTAATCCCTAAGAACCATAGGGAACTCATGTTCCATGCAGCTCACTTTAATCCCATGGCCGGACACTTGGGGCAGAATAAAACACTAGCCTGAATAATGGCTCGGTTCTATTGGCCAGGGATTCGCGGGGACATTCATCAGTGGTGTGCTGCATGCAGCGAATGCCAGTTAGTAAATACCATGGCCATTCCAAAAGCACCTTTGCGCCCGCTCCCCCAATCAAGACTCCCTTCGAGAGAACTGGTATAGGTCTCGTCAGGCCATTAGATCAGTCAGCACAAGGATATCACTTTATTTTAGTTCTGGTGGACTATGCAACACGATATCTGGAAGCCGTGCCTGTGTGTAATATCTCCGCAAGCAGTATTGCGGAAGCGCTCTTCCGTGTTATCTCCTGGGTTGGGATTCTGAAAGAAATCCTGATGGACCAAGGCACTTCATTTATGTCACACACACTGCGTAAATTGTATGAGTTGTTGAGGATTAAATCTATCCACACCACCGTCTATCACCTACAAACAGATGGTTTAGTAGAGCGCTTTAATCAGACACTAAAAAATTTAATTCAGAAATTTGTAAGTGAAGATGCATGAAATTGGGATAAATGGCTTGAGCCCCTGTTATTCATAGTACAAAAGGTCCCGTAAGACTCCATGGGATTTTTCCCATTTGAATTATTATATGGGCGAAAGCCACGCGGCATTTTAGATGTGCTGCAGAAAAACTGGGAGGAGGGACCTTCAACGAGTAAAAATTAAATTCAATATGTTCTTGACCTGTATGCAAAGCTCCACACCCTCATGCACTTAACCCAGGAGAATTTACGGTAGGCACAAGAACTTCAAGCCCAGCTGTACAACAGGGGCATGCGCATTAGGGAGTTCACTCCAGAAGACAAAGTACTCATGTTATTGCTCACGTTGAGCTCCAAATTAATCACCAAGTGGCAAGGGCCCTTTGAGGTCACACAGCAAATCAGGGATGTCGACTATAAGTTGAGGTGAACGGATAAGAGTGGGGCTCTGCAATTATACCACCTCAACTTATTAAAACAATGTCATGAGGGGATCCCTGTGGCACTGGCGTTGGTAGTTCCAGAGAGGGTGGCACTGGGACTGGAGCTAAAAATGACAAAAACAACAACTCAATCCACTCCAGTCCCTTGTGGAGACCACCTCTCACCGGCCCAGCTCACAGAGGTTGCCAAGTTGCAAGAAGAATTTTCTGATGTGTTCTTGCCCCTTCCTGGTCACACCCACCTCATAGAACACCACACTGAAACACCCCCGGGAGTGGTGGTGCATAGCCGCCCTTACCGCTTACCCGAACACACAAAAAAAGGTGGTTCAGGATGAACTCAAGGCTATGCTTGACATGGGCATAATCAAGGAGTCACACAGTGGCTGGAGCAGCCCAGTGGTCCTGGTACCCAAGACCGATGGGTCAGTCTGGTTTTGTGTGGACTACAGGAACGTCAACGCGGTGTCTAAATTCGATGCATACCCAAAGCCTTGCATTGATGAGTTGTTCAATCAGTTAGGTGCTGCTCATTTTTATTCAACACTGGAAGTAATGAAGGGATATTGGCAGATCCCTTTGACTTCTCTAACCCAAGAGAAAACGGCCTTTTCCACACTGTTTGGATTACACCAGTTTGTCATGCTTCCTTTTGAGTTATTTGGGGCTTCCACTATGTTCCAGAGGCTCATGGACAAGATCCTCCATCCCCACGCTGCCGTACCTCAATGATATTATCGTGTATAGCAATGATTGGCTGCAGGACCTTGAACACCTTAGGGCCAAATCTAGAGTCGCTGAGGCATGCAGGTCTCACAGCTGACCAGAAAAAGTGTGCAACTGGGCGGGTGGAAGTATGGTATCTGGATTTTCACTTGGGCCATGGGCAGATGCGTCCCCAAATTGATAAAACTGCAGCGATTGCGGCCTGCCCAAGGCCCAAGACCAAAAAGGGGGTGAGACAGTTTCTGCAGCTGGCTGGCTGCTATCATAGGTTCATACCTAATTATTTGGATGTCACCAGCCTACTGACTGATCTCACTAAAAAGGGAGCTCCAGATCCGGTCCAGTGGATGGAACAATGCCAACAGGCTTTCACCAAGGTAAAAGCTGCAATGTGTGGAGGGCCACTTTTACACTCCCCTGACTTCTCTTTCCCCTTTATTTTGCAGACAGATGCATTGGACAGAGGGCTGGGGGACATTTTGTCCCAGGAGGTGGAGGGCAAGGAATGTCCTATGCTGTACATCAGTCGCAAGCTCTTGATGCATGAAAGTAAGTACAGCACCATTGAAAAGGAGTGCCTGGCCATCAAATGGGTGGTCCTCACCCTCTGATACTACCTGCTGGGGTGCCCTTTCACCCTCTGTTCAGACCACGCGCCCCTCCAGTGACTCCACCGCATGAAGGATGCCAATGAACGGATCACCCATTGGTATCTCACCCTCCAGCCATTTAAATTCGAAGTGATCCACAGGCCGGGGGCACAGATGGTAGTGGTGGACTTCCTGTCCCATCAGGGGAGGCAGTCGGCTGCAGGCCGGACGGATCCCTGGCCTGAGTCGGGCGGTGGGGGTATGTGGCAGCAGGGGTGTGGCCAAGTGTTGGTTTGTGAATGGAAGGTGGGGTCAAGTAAGGTGAGTGGCAAAGTCAATGCATTTGTTGCCAATTAATGTTGTATGTGTGTTTTTGCAGTGATGACAGAGGGTAGAAAAGGAGGAAGAGAAAATGGAGAGAAGAGAGCTCTCCCATCCAGAACAAATGCGTGTGCGTGTGTGTGCGTGCGAATGAAGCTGAAAAGCACCAATCTTGAAAATAAAATGTGTGAACATCTCCTGCCTAGCGTGCTTCAGTACTCTGCCCATATCAGGGCTTATTACATCTTTGTACTATTTTTAATGAAATATAGGGTTTCCATGATTTGCAAATTATCGCATTCTGTTTTTATTTACAGTTTACACAGCATCCCCACTTTTTTGGAATTGGGGTTGGATTTAACTTCTCATTTGTAGCTTTAATCCAAGTGGATTAGGATTGCAAGTCATTCTATGGGTGTACTAATTTGACATTGGACAGAGAGTGATTGTGTCGTGAATCATCAGCTATTCGAGCCATCTGTTCTTTAATCGAGTCAGCAGGAGAAAGATGAAGTGATGTACATGGGCACTGCACATCCCTGGCACTGTTTGTCCTTTATAAGACACAACATCTTCATCCACTGCAAAAAAAAAGAAGACTCATGCTCAGAAGAACTCTGTGATCTTTGCCAGAAAAAAGCAGAACTCTGTGATCTGTTTTAATGAATTATTCTGTTTGACTTCGCAAAAGATTTTGAGCTCGTTTTGATTCCTTCATATGTTAACCTGAGTATAAGTTTGATATGTTTATTAGATCTCTCTCTCTCTCTCTCTCTCTCTCTCTCTCACCATACACAGGAAAATGAAATGAATGACCAATGTCATTCAGCTTTTCGGACCTCAGAACATTGGGTTTGTTGTGTTATGCTTGGTTAGCCGCTGCTAAAGGTCAAAAAGGATGTGGTACCTCCAAGTGACAAACAATTTAATGAAATGTCAGCGATCTGCCGTTGCCTGCGACGGTAGCCTCTTAATAAAAGCCTGTCCAGATGATTTTCGAGTTTGCTTTTTCAGAATGAAAAATAAACAAGGCCTTATTAGCTAGCTCTCATGGGGAAAGGTGAACAGTTAGCAGCATCCAGGCTGCATCCTATTCATCACTTAATCTCTCTCTAAGTGCACAGATTGTTTGGAGCAGTGCAGTGGCATCAATCATGCTAAACCTGACAGCTAACGGTGCTTTCGTCCTTTGCGGTTCTGGGCTCAGTCCCCGGGGCCAGCCGTCTGTTCAGTGGCTAATGCTAAAGGCCAGCATTGAGATGCTGCTGGCTGACATGTTGCACATGTTATAAAGCAATCTGCCAGTCATACAAATGCTATAGGGAAAAAGGAACATGGCAAAATGATAAAATATACAACACAAGGCAGCTGTCGAAATATAATGCGACTCTACTTGCATTTCCAGCTGAAAATTGAGTTCGTTGCTGGAGACTTTCTGTCTATTTTTTACTCAGAGTATCTGTGAATGTATGTGTAAGGAAACTCCTGAATGTGAACCCTGATTAATTGGCTTCAAGTTGTACAGTTACTGAAGAGTTACTGTGGTTTTATGTACAAATTACACTGACTAGTTGAAATCATTTATTTTAATTACACACACACATTGCAAAATTGCAAAAGTAATGGCGCCCTATGGAAGGAGAAACCTCATAGTACTCTCACTGGTGCTCTGCAATGACTGAGCTGCATAATGCTGACATAATAGGATGGCTTTTTATATGTTTGGTTCATCTTGCAATTTTAGTTGAGCATTTCTGTTTATATTTAATAATCTCAGTAAAATTTGATTTCAAATTTCCTGTAAATCGGAAACAAAATGCGTGATTTAGCCATCACTGAGTGGTCATTTTGTCATTTTCAGCTTTGCCTTTTATGGAGTTGTGTGGGTGTGGCTAAAATATAAATCAGGGGAATAGGGATGGAGATTTGCATCTGATTTATGAACATTCATGCAAACATGGCAGATATTTTATCCACATTGTGTACATTGTCGGATTTTTAGCAGGAAGCTCAAAGTATGTACACTCTTCCTTTATCTTTGCACCGCTCTCTCTTCATCAGACATCACTCTGATGTACGAGTGTGTAAAAATGAATCGGGACAGCACAGGTGGGCTGGAGGACAAAAACGCAGCAGAAGAAGCTGAGAAGGATTACTCAAAGAGCGGAGAAGAAAGTTGAAGAAAGAAGTGTTTCCTTGTTTGGGGCACGTGTGGAAAGAAATGTGCTGAAAGAAGAGGAAGAGAGATGGGATAAAAAATACAACTACACACACACACCATACAATATGCATCAAATATGTATCACTGGAATGCTGAGGCTGTTGAATTTTTCAAACAAAAAGAAGAAGAACAGGAACGGACTTGTTTTCCAGATGTTCAGATTAAAAGAGAAAGAAATATGATGAGATGTTAGGTTTTGTCTCCATGAAGATATCTGACTTTTTGACAATGTATGAGATGCAATTTCTCCTAAAACTGTTTGCTGTGCTTTGTGTTTGATATCAGACTGGGAAAAAAGATTTCAGTCATCATCAAATGGGCCACTATCATTCCACTATGGATGTGTCCCAAACCAAACAGCATCACAAATGCCTCACCACCCAAATCCTATGTCCCTCGATTCCTATTCACGATACAAGTGCCAAACCATACATCAAATGACTCACCATCATCAACCCATTTTAGACATGTCCCAAATCACACAGCCTATTCTGCCTAAACAGCATCAGAGATGTCTCATTAGTTTACT
Source organism: Notarius quadriscutis (assembly GCA_026167865.1). Lineage (NCBI taxonomy): Eukaryota > Metazoa > Chordata > Actinopteri > Siluriformes > Ariidae > Notarius > Notarius quadriscutis. Next base: position 46,293,556 of record JANZLB010000008.1, read on the forward strand.
GTAGACGTGTCCTTATTCACACAACCTATTTTTCATATAGCCTACAAAATCACCCCCATCAGTCAACTGTCGTGGATGTCTCCCTAACCACGCCCCCTATTCACTATACAGGCCACAAAACACCATCACAAACATCAGTCAATTATTAATCTTCAGTGGACATATCCCAATTCACTCAAAGTCCACAAAAACAGACCTTATGCCATCTATACACTATACTCGAGACACTATGACTGAGGAATGTGGGATTTCTAATATGCTTTCAAATGCTGAGGGATTAAAAATAGTGCACTAGGTAGTGAACAGGGTGTTGTTTTAGACAAAGAGACGTCAAGCACACCAAATCAATTGTGTTGTGCCTTTAAACAAAACAAAACCATCCATCTTTGTTGAGCCTATTTTTATGTTGTTGTTCAGAAATCTTTTGGGGTTTTTTTCTTCACATTATTCAAATGGAACTTCTTCTGCATACGAAGAAAAACAAACCCATTTAATCAAGTGGTGTTGTTGATGGGGGGAAATAGAAAATAATGAAAAAAGGCGTAAAAATAAATCACATCTGCTTGCATCCGAGACTATTTTTAGATTTTTACATTTGTGTTAAATGAGCGTGAGGGTTTTAAAAGTTTCCACTCTTTCCTTTAGTGTGCCGTCCTTGAAAAAGGCAAAGTTGGAGTGCGACACTGAAGCCAGCTGTAATCTATTTTCAAATGATTGATGCGTCTAAGCATCTGAAAGCTGCATTTTCTCCTCTAGCCTACTTTTACACCAGCCTCATGCAAAACAAACATGGATCCTAACAAGTGAGCCCTATCCTGTTGGACTCCATGTGAATGAAGTCACCAACCCTGCCCCCTCACCATACTATCATTTTCCAACAGTTTTGTGTTGAAAAAAAAAAACACACACACACACACATTGCAATTAATTTCTACTCTAAAAGTCATATTGAAATCGGGACAAAAACACTCCATGCTGTGCTGTTGTATGAAAGTAATCAAGGACGGGGTGGTGTGATGAAGTGGAGTTACTCTCACCATCCTGAAGGTGATTATTTTCCGATAACAGCATACATTTAATTCCTTTTATACCACAGTGATTTGCTAGCATTTAGCATTTTTATTTACTAAGAACAACACATCATACTTTTTACCTATTTATAGTTACATTTAATGTTATGGAACTTCTTAAACTGTCTGTGTTATCGCTTACTGTATGTTATAGCAGCTATAAACAGACATCCCCCATTCCCTCAGTCCAGTCTCTCTTTTTTCTCTGTCTTGAAATTAAGAAAAAAAAACAAACAAACCAAACAAACAAACAAACAAACAAACACATTTAGTCATATTACAGACAAACCACAAAAGATAAACACTTTTTGTATTTATAAAAAGGAAAAAAATGGAGAGGGGGTAATATTCTAAGAAAAAAAACCCTCAGAAGTTGAGAGATTAAAGTTCAAAATTTTTATGAGAAAAAATATCAGATATTCTCTGAGATTATAAAATCATAGATTTGTGAGAAAAATACTCAGAGATTAAAAAGTCACAAATTTATGAGAAAAAAACCCCTCAGAAATTCCAAGATTTAAAAAGTCACATATCTATGAAAAAATATTCAGAAATTCTATGATTTAAAAAGTCACAAATTTATGAGAACCCCCCCAAGAATTCAGAGATTTAAAGCAAAAAAAAAGATAGATAGATAGATAGAT
>JANZLB010000008.1:46599700-46611374 GCA_026167865.1 Notarius quadriscutis
ATGTTTTAGGTCATATTTATGCAGAAATATAGAAAATTCTGAAGGGTTCACAAACTTTCAAGCACCACTGTACCTTTATTAGTAAGACTGCAGAAAGCATTTTCATTCCATTATCATGTGCAGTCATGCAAATCATGTGATGCCCAAATATTTTGTGGTAAAATGGCCTGACTTGATTCATGATCAATTGGTTTTTGAAAACAGTGTTGGTTCAGGCTGGAGGTGTGCCTGATATCTGGCTTCTTAGGAATAAGGCATTAAATATTAGGCCTAGACTCTCACCCACCACTTCAAGAAGCTCACCTGTAACCCTGCTCATTCATGCAATTACCTACTCCGCCAATCAGGTGGCAGCAGCACACTGCATAAAATCATGCAGAGACTGGTCACGAGCTTCATTTAATGTTCACATCAAACATCAGAATGGGGGAAAATGTGATCTCAGTGACTTTGAACATGGCATGGAAACTGCTGATCTCCTGGGATTGTCACACAAGTCTCTAGAGTTACACAATGTCCAGTGAGCAGCAGTTGGAGTCATTCAGGTCGGATGATTTTTAATGTCTAACAAAAATCGTTGTCTGCAGCTGTAACACTGGCGCAAAAAAAAAAAAGGTTTTGCATTTCTTAATATGTGATTCCTTTCCACCTATTTTGTAGTCCTTTATGAATTTTAATAACTTGCTGTCTGACTTCAGAGCAACAAAACCTCATCGGTTTTTTATGTCATCACTTCCCTTGTCTTTGCCAAAATGTTTTTCCTTTGAAAATATGAACAAAGAATTAAATTAAGAAAATGACACAATGTGAATTCAGTACCTATCTCCACTGCTGTTTACCACAAGCACATGCACATCTTGTTTATATTATTTTACTTAAAGTTTATAATGAGCCTCACTTCAGTTTTGCAAGTATTTCTGACCTTGTTAACAGATAATTAAGCCAAAACTGGGCAAGCCATTGCCTAATGGTTCGAGAAGCAGCTTTGGGACCAAAAAGTTTGATTCCCTGGACCAGCAGGAATGGCTGAAGTGCCCTTGAGCAATGCACCTAACCCTCAACTGCTCCCCAGGCTGCTTTGTACAACTGTTTGTTGTACGTTGCTCTGGATAAGAGCATTTGCTAAATGCCATTAATGTAATGTTTGTTTTTTTAAAAATAATTTAACAAAACACTGACTACACTTGTGATTACCGCGAGCTGGCCTAGTGGTTCGCACGTCCACCTCTCGATTGGGAGATCGAGTTCTACTCGCGGTCGGGTCATACCAAAGACCATCATAAAAATGGTATCTACTGCCATCTGGCAAGGCACGCTGCAATACAGAAATACAGATCCGAGTGGGGAGTCAAATTCTCGTGGTTACCAGAGGACTAGCCCCCCACTGTAACTCTAGCTGTATAGGCGAGGGGCCAAGGGCTACGGAAATGGAGCTCAGCGCTGCCTAATGTGCCTTAAGGGCCTGGTTAGTACTGGGACAGGAGACTGCCTGGGAAGACCATGGCATGGCATGGAAAGGACTTATGACACTTGTGATGGCAGATACAGACAACTTGTAACCAATATTGGGTATGTTGTTGTAATGATGTAACGTACCCCATTCTTTTCCCCCTCAAAGCCACAGGCAGTACTGTACTATTGTCAATTGGTGTTAGTTGGGAGACACAAAAGGATAATGGCATATTACACACAGTCTCACAAGCCAAGATGAATGTCTGTGGGCAGAAACTTCATGCTGAAAAGAGAAGTCAGAGGAGAATGCGAAGACTGTTTTGAGCTGACAGGAAGGCTTTGTTAACAATAATAGAGTTAACTACTCTTTACAACCATGGTGAGCTGAAAAGCCTCTCAGAATGCACAACACAGTAAACCTTGAGGCAGGTGGAATACAACAGCAGAAGACTACATCGAGTTCCACTCTTGTCAACCAAGAAGAAGAATCTGTAGGACAGAGAGCACAAGCTCACCAAAATTGGACAATGCAAGATTTTTTTTGGGGGGGGTCATCTGATATAGAGAATCTCTCTCTTTTCTGCTTCAACATGCAGATCGTTGTGTCAGAGTTTGGCATCAGCAGCATGTACCCAATAATCCACAGACCCAGCCTGCTTGGTGGTAACAGTTCAGGCTGCTACTAGTGGTGTAAAGAACCCCACACTTTGATTCCATTCATATTAGTCAAGCTTTTTTTTTTTGCCTATGTGAGTATTGTTGTTCACTATTTGCACCTCCCTTTAATTACCACAATCTACCCACAGTATAATGGCATGATAATGTGTCATGTCGCAAAGCACAGTCATCTCAAACTGGTTCCATGGACAGGACACTGAGTCCAGTGTACTTCAGTGAGTGAGTAAAAGTATATTGAAATGTGTGTTAGTATTAGAACTTGACAATATGCTTTAATGTTACATACTTGTAGGTTGGCTGTGGATACATATTTTAGGACAGATTTCTCAGCTCTGGTATTGATCTGGATGCGTTTTCCTCCTGTTAACAGCAAGCCTGGCAGAATGGACTGTAGGGCAGCTGAAAAGCTGTTGGTGTTGCCCTCAGAGGAAACATGACAGCCTTCACCCTCCCTGGGTGGTCGCTGTTGTGTGATGGAGAAGTTACCTGATGGCTGGTAACTGGCCATGACTCAATAAGGAAGAATGTTTGCTAAAAATCCAAAAGGAATCCAAAATACCTTCGAGATGTATGATTATTTTTAAAAACATATGAATACAGCAACCTCAGTTACTGAAGCCATAGTGGTAACTGAGGTTTCATCTTTATATCAGTCCTCTAGTATTGTTTTAATAAATATTGATCAAGGCCTGGTGCACAATGAAAGTGTTGGCATTATTTATCCTGGCCTCGACTTCATTACTCAGCACCTACATCTGGTAGTAACTAATTAGGGGTCAAAGCACATTTGATTGGGTTAAAAATGGCCATTTGCTATGAAATTTGCAGGGTATGTTCATCATCTAGCTAGTATTCAGCCCTATGTACCAAGAAATGCTTGGACCCCAAAGATTGCCATTTATATACACTAGTTATATAGGTTAATTTTTACTTTCTGATTCTCTTTCTAATTATTATTATTATTATTATTATTATTATTATTATTATTATTATTATTGTCATTGTGACTTAACAGGGAAGTGAAAACTGGGGCGGGGCAGAATGTTTTGCATATTCCAGAAGCATCAACTCTGGGTGGAGACGAGAGGTTTGTACATGTGCATTCAATAGAATATAGAAACAATTATTCATTGTCTAGTTAAAAATGTAAGCTGTTGGAACTGTAAATAAAATAGATGTGATTTAATGTTTTATTCACTTGTTTAATATGTAAAAGTTACAGTATGATGCTGATGGCGCATTGTGTGGAATGTAATAAACATTTAATTTCATTTTTCTGTTTTGTGTTTGTCTCAGCAAACAAATGAGTAGGAGAATATGGAGAAATGTGACTCCTCTTGGAAGCTGGTTTCAGATGGTGGCTTAGAGTGTTTGTCAGTGATCTAGCACCATTTGAAATCAGTGTTCTTGGGGTAGGAGAAACATCCTTCTGTTTGAAAAAAAACTTCAATTTGTTTCTGTGTTTTTTGTGTTTCTGATATATGAATTTGAAGATTCAAGTATAAATTTTCCACCATACTATGAATCCTAAACATCAAGATCATGTCCTGTCACCAAGGCTGACCGATTTCTTCTGGTGTTCAGAGTCTTTTGGGGTTTCTAGCACCATTTGAAATCGGTTACAATGAAGGACAGAAACCAGCATTTGAAGGAGAGACATGGGTCTTTTCTCCTGCCTACTACCTCACTGAAGAGATGTTTATGCATAATGGTAAGTTGTAAACCATTAATCAGCTCAATAAATGCCACAGGTATGAAGAAATTTTTAACTTATCAAATCAGATATAAATTATTTACATGCTATGATATGAACATACATCAAATGTATTTGTCAAACATATCTCTTCAGGTCATCCCACAGTTTTAAAGTTTGACTAAGGCTCTCACAGGGATTTAACAAATATTCATTAAGTTCAATAATTAATCTGAAAGCTGTAAAATAATTCATCCATCCATTATCTATTGCACTTATCCACTGAGGGTGAGCTGGAGCCAATCCCAGCTGACATTAGGCGAGAGGTGGGGTTCACTGTGGACAGATAGTAAACTGTGGTTGGTAGAAAAGAGCAACTGGACTTGCTTGAAGATTCTTGAAAATGTTTCACCTCTCATCCGAAAGGCTTCCTCAGTGCTGTCTGACTAATAGGGAGTATCAGGTATTTATCCTCTCATAGTTTTTGGTTCACCTCCAAAACTAAGTTGCTTATAAAACTACAACCTTTTGTGGTTCTAACAGTACCAGTTAGGACCATGTAGACCCTTTCTATTTCGTGCAATGTTAGGTAGAGGTGTGTGTGTGGGGGGTCAGCGCACAATTACCTTTATTGATTCTCACTAAAATGACTGTTTCTCTGGAACCGTAAAAGATGTTTACAACTCCACTCTCTCATTCAAGTACTTTTGCAACTCTCACTCCAGACTTTACAAGATAGCCATTGTCATCAAGTCCACCTCTTTCCTCTAATTTACAGTCTAATAGCTGTCTAACTCTGAAATCAGATAAAAAGCTCTGAGGTCCAAAATTAAAAGGCTGCAACATAAAGTAAAAGCAAAGGAAACACAGATACAAGCCAATCAGAGCAACTAGGTGAATACATTTAAAGCTATGGTTAAGTCTTCAATAACTGTTTCAGCAGGTACATATACAGGCTTTATTTCTTTGTTTGTGCTATTTTTTATTTCTTTTATTTAATCTGACTTCAAATCCATTGCATGGATCTGGTGTGCATAAAACAGCACTCAATATTCCCTCCTACAGGTACTTAAAATAAAATTTTTTAAATTATAAAATAATATAATTATTATTATCTGCGTGCACAGAGGGAACTGAGCTGGAAGGCAAAGCTTTCGATTTACCAGTCAATCTACATTCCAACCCTCACCTATGGTCATGAGCTTTGTGTAGTGACCAAAACGATGAGATCGCGGATACAAGCGGCTGAAATGTGTTTTTTCCTTACCCTTAGCGATAGGGTGAGGAGCTCAGACATCCGGAGGGATTTCGGAGTCAAGCCGCTGCTCCTTCATGTCAAAAAAGGAGTCAGCTGAGGTGGTTCAGGCATCTGATGAGGATGCCTCCTGGCACCTTCCTTTGGAGGTTTTCCAGGCACATCCAACTGGGAGGAGACCTCGGGGTAGACCCAGAACATGCTGGAGAGATTATATATTTCATCAAGCCTGGGAGTGCCTTGGGATCCTCCAGGAGGAACTGGAAAGTGTTACTGAAGAGAGGGACACCTGGAACACCCTGCTTAGTCTGCTGCCATCATAAGCTGACTTTGGATAAGTGGAAGAAAATGGATGGATGGATGGATGGATAATTATTATTATGACACTTGTATACCATCCCCTTGTGGCTATCGACATCTTTTTTCAAAAGAATTCGTATCAAGAATGTACGCCATTATGGAGGACAGTATAGAGTCAGTGTGGACACAAAAGAAGGCAGTGGTGCAAATGACATCACACATGCAGCGCCGCTGACCTGTAAATCGCTGCGATCTAACAGTGGTGGACAAGCTTTGAGTGATTTTTGGAACAGAATTCAGATGCAAAAATTTCTTTTTCGAACCAATTTTTTTATTTATCAATGAACTTTACAACCTATTTGAGCATATCGCAGACAGGATTTTATGATGTCATTTTCGTAAGACTCGCCCTTTAACCTTAGAAATTCTGAGGTTTTTTTTATATTATCCCATCATCCTGCTACCTACAATGGCCCTAATACACTGCTGCAGGGTTGGCCATGGCCTAAAGATTAGAGAAGCAGCCTTGAGCCCAATGGGTCACTGGTTCAATTCCCTGGACCAGCAGGAAAAGCCATGGCTGAAGTGCCATGACACCTGAATTAGGTGCTTGGTGTGCTTGTTGTATGTCACTGTAGATAAGAACGTCTGTGAGATGCAATTTATTAAGAAAAAAAATTTAATGTTTTTTCTGCCTGTCGTGTTTAGTTCAATCCACAAAAACACTTTACATCCCAAACATGGTACATTATTTAACAACCATTGTTCTAGATTAATCTTGTTCTGGTACTGAAATTCAGCAAGCTCTAATAGAGCGCATATTTAGACACCAGCAGTTCTACTTTATGTACCATGATCTTTAGTGAATAAAAGATTAACAAAATCAAGAAAATCAAGCAGGTCAGAAATGTTCTCCACGAATACCCTCTCCAGGATGGAGAATATCATGTGAACCTTTCAAAGATCCTATACATCGAGAAGCTGACGATTATGATCTCTGTGTAACTCGAGGGTTCAGAAATGCTTCAAACTGAATAAATAAGATCCAGCAGATCACCACAGTGTGAATCACTCATATTGTGCTTCTGAAAAGTGGTTAGAAGGAATGTTTTACAGTGATATTAAAAGGGTAATGATCTGCATGTAGCTTTTTAAATAATTCCCAGTTTAATTGTAGTGTTATTATATTACTAACAACATAATTTTTTTTTCAGTTTTAATATTCATCTTTCAAGTAATACAAAAAACTTTTTTGGATCCAAACCCAGAGCTCATCATTACAAGGCAAATGCAGTGCCACGAAAGCTCCAGTTTCACTAGGAAAAATAAAATAAAATAAAAATCACCAAAGAAACTGTTAGCTTAGTTTTACATACTCTCTGTTGTTTTAAAGATTTATTATTATTTTTTTTTTTTACTTTGTAGGTTCAAATTTTATTGATTATTAGCTCCCAAGCAAAACTGAGTTGAAGGTTCAAATTGTCAGGCTCACACGCTTCAAAGATGAATGGCTAAGTTTCCATATAAACATTGCGTTAAATTGCTAGTTACACAATCCATATGTGTTTTGTTGGTGTCTTGCCTAAATATTTTAATAAACTCAACTCCTAGAGTTCAGTAGATGCAAGTGCATACCATACCATACCTTGAAATATGATTAAAAACAACTGTTTCCAAATAAAACATTTTTTATTTGGTTGAATGCACTAATTAAAAAAAAGAAAAAGGAAAAAATAAAACCATGTTAATTCCATGCTGAATTTACTCATTTATACATGCATCATGTGTTAATGCCTTTGAATTTAACATGATGGTTCGTGTTACTTCATTAATTTCCTTCATCATAATTTATGCTTTTTGAAACACTTGGCTATTTTAGATTTTATTCCATTTTAGTCTGAACATGTTTTTGCAGGAGTTCTTGTTCACGTGGATCATTTTTTACCTTCACCAACTTTATTGGAGAAGGTTATGTTTTTGATTCCATTTGTTACTTGTGAAAATCGGAGATTTTTGCAAGTATGTTGATCTGTCTGTTTGTCCATTTGTTTGTTGGTGCTCTAGTGTCATCATTTCTTGACCAATCTTCACCAAAATGGACAGGACAACTCACTAGGGTCACACAAAGGCATCATTGGTTTTTGTGGGTCAAGGTCAAAGGTTAAGGTCACCAAGGTCAAGTCTTGTAAAAACACCTAATCAGCCATAACTTCCGTTTCTTTGTGATTTTCACAAGTATCGTGCTCTACAGGACTTTTCATTCATTTGTTTGTTTGTTCCCTATGTAACTCAAAAAGTAGTGAACAGATTTTACTGAAACTTGGAGGAAAGGTGGGCCATGGGTGAAGGAACAATTGATTAGATTTTGATGCAAATCCGAATATGGATTTGGAACCAGGATCCAAATGTGTATGCGGATCCGTGATTTTTTTTTTGTTTGTTTGTTTCTTCCTAACAAAGTAGTAAACTGATTTTGATGAAATTTGGAGGAAAAGTGAGCCACTGGCCAAAGAAAAATTGATTAGATTTTCATCCAAATCTGGATATGGATGTGGATCCAGGATCCAGATATGTCCATGAATCCAGGATTTTTTTTGTCTATTCCCAATGTAACTCAAAAAGTAGTGAACATATTTTGATAAGATTTGGTGGACAGCTTTATTATTATCCTAGTTTTAAGCAATTTGAGTTTGATGTTGATAATAGTGGCTTGGCAGAGGTATGCACTCTACCGGGTGCCCTTCTAGTTTAAGACTGTATGTACAAGAAACTGCCAGCTGAACTCCACCAATGACAAAATATAATTTATATACAAAAGGTGTTTGTTCAGATTTACAAAGAATAATAATGTTTGTGTAACAGAGCCACAGTTTTTGAATAAAATGGCAAAACCTGTATTTTAGCTTCAAGGCTTCAGAGATAAAGAAAAAGATCTCAAAGGTCAACAGAGCCATATGAAAAATGTGTTTATTTACTTCTCTCACCATACAAATAGCGAAATTCATCCGACAGAATGTCAGCAAGTTCTTAAATGTCACTTAATGTAGAAGGGAAAAAATGCAACAACAGAAGATCCTTTATATACACAAGCCATTTACTTCAAGCCAATGTGATGCCATCGGTGTGCTACGTTTTTTTCAACTGGCCCTAATGGAGTCAGTGGATATGAATATAAAACACACTTTATTAGATTTTATACTGTAATCAGACAAACTTGCAGCGTTATTTGCAGCCTGTAAAGAATTTTAAGAAATTTAAGCATATATTTTATATGTACAGTGCAAGTGTGCACCTGCAGTCTCAAATATCATAATTTTTTTCTAACCTGGCATAAATACAGAATATGTTAAATAATCATCTTGGAAATTTCATGAAAAAAAACAAACCTCTAATTAAAATCCATTGCATTCCAAAGCGAATCCTATAAAGGACATGTTTCATTCATGCTTCAATAATAGAGTTCAGAGTTTTGTGTGTGTGTGTGTGTGTGTGTGGGGAGGAGGATGTACGTAATACTGATAAAAATTGTGCACATTGGTATTCATACATCAGCTGTAATTCCAGACCAAAGCACAATTCTGAATTCTGATTTCATTGAATTTTTGCCTGTAAATGTGAGAAAACCATGAGTAGGTGCATAACCTGATTCTCTGCATAGATATTGACATAACTTTTTGACTCATTTCCTCCTTCTCAGTTTATTTTCCAGCAAACAATATTAAAATTCATTTTTCTACCACACGCATATCAGAGCATGACTTGTTTTTATGAATATATTTCATGAATATAGAAAAACCCTGTATGCCAGAGGTACCAGATGATAATTTGTCAAATGTTTTTTGTATGATAAATAGCTCCAGAGTATCAGACATACTGCCTGCAGAAAAAAAAAAAAAATTATACATTGAATTAATATGGTATGCCTTGGATTGTCTGGATGTGATCATTGCCTGAGCTGAACTTCCCCACAGTTTCTATGACATATCCAGGGTTATTTCAGCACTAAGCCATAGAACTGATGGCAAATGGGGATGTTAAATTAAGGTGCAAAAAATTACTATGTGTCATTTTGCTTTGCAAGTCATAGAACTTGGATAGAAAATATACATTTATGCTCGGTTAATAAATCACTCTTCTTAATATGTCTGACTAGGACAAAACTAATCATACAACTAAAAAGGTATTTGGTAGAGTGCCTACTTCCGCCAAGCCACATATCGGAATATCCAGATGTTTGCTATGTTCACATACTGTACATATCTGGATTTGCATCAAAATCTAATCAATTGTTTCTTGGCGAATGGTTCACCTTTCCTCCAAATTTCATCCAAATCCATTCATGACTTTTTGAGTTATATTGGTAACAGACAAAAAAAAAAAAATCCTGGATCCATGTACATATCTGGATCCTGGATCCACATACATATTTGGATTTACATCAAAATCTAATAAATTGTTCCTTGACCCATAGTTCACCTTTCCTCCAAAGTTCCTCCAAATCTGTTCACTACTTTTTGAGTTCCTTTGGAGGCAGATTAAAAAATCCTGGATCCATGTACATATCTGGATCCTGGATCCAGATTTGCATCAAAATCTGCTCAATTGTTCCTTGGCCCATGGCGCACCTTTCCTCCAAACTTCATCAAAATCTGTTCACTACTTTTTGAATTATGCTGGGAACAAACAAACAAAGGGGTGTGAAAACATAACCTCCACCGACAAAGCTGGCTGAGGTAATTACACAACTATATAATTAAACACAATTGCTACAAGTCAGTTTCTTAGCAGTTTTAAGAGTTACCCCCATCATTAATCAACCAATCAATTAATTCATTGAAAAATGTAATAAATAAATAAATAAATAAAAATTCTGTTTGGCCATGATTGCTGACCACACTGTGAGGCCGTGATGTTTTCATTCCTTCATTTATTTATTCATTTGTTTGTTTGTTTACTTTTTTACATTGGATGTGTAAATGTGAAGGGAATTTTATGGGGGTTATTAGCTTGGCACCAACATCAACTTAAAAGAAAAAAACATTATTGGATCAGCAGTGATTGAACACAATAATAATAATAATAACAATAATAATGAGGATTTTTAATGGATTGAATGGTTCCATCCGGAGTGTATTCCTGTCCCCAGTGTTCCTGGGATGCACTCTGGATCCACCATGACCCTGATGGGGATAAAGTACTGAGGGCGCGATCCTCTCATGCCCATAAGTCAAAAAAAGCATGCAGCTATGTGGTTTTCAGTCTACACGTACACTCCCCTTGAATCAAGGCTATGACTTATGCACCATGAAGGCAGTTACAGGCAGAGCAAACCAAAAATCTGGACGTTAACACCATTTATGTGCATTCTGCTGCTGACTTGTGAGATTTTCATTTCAGCTACCTGCTTCTGAGGGCTGTAGTAAATCAAGCACCACTACAGAGTCAAACAGCATATTGCCACTTTAATGAGGCCACCTTCATTGTGAAGCTAAGGCCATGATCGGAGCATGTAGAGCGTGGAGAATACGCGTAACTATAATGTACATAACTGGAAGTGCTCAAAAAAGGACTTGTATGCGAATGGGAGAATCATATCCTTACTGAAGATGAATGAATGAATGAGAGATTTCAACAGAATATATTGCGATATAATGAATTCTTCATAAAAATTATCTTCAATTCATATTTTCCAGGAATATACAATAAGTGACATAATGAAAGTTGAAAGGTATTTTTTTTTTAATGTAAGCAATGAGAAGCTGGAATGCAGTGATGAGGAAATAAAGGCAAATATCATCAAACATCTCTAAAAGATGAGAAATAAGCATTGGAGGTGATGAGACCAGGAAAAACCTGGCAGGAAAGCAGACAAGCAGTGACATCTCAATGGAAGGCACCAGAAATAATTGACAAAGACTTTTGTCTGCGTGAAACTTCTCTCTGACGTCCACGTTCAGTCGATCCATATTCATTACCTCCTCATCAATCATTCGTGCTCTGATGCTGATGGACAGACTCCAGCGGAACATACCCCCCAGAGAAGTAGTACTTTAAATCCTGATACCTGATTTACCAGATGACATCATGATCTGTAATTACAATCTCTCAAATAACTTTGATAATACAAACTGGCTGAGTGCTAATAGCTAGCAATTTTAACAGAATGTGTTCCATCCAGGGTGTACTCCTGCCTCACACCAGTGTTCCAGGGATAAGATGTGCTTAAAGCAGATACGCAGAGCCTTTATTTTTAAATAAATTTCTGAGTGGATAGTATCTCCATCATTGACTCTTGT
>JANZLB010000008.1:47917809-47931612 GCA_026167865.1 Notarius quadriscutis
GTTTCTTCGTTTAGGCGGGGGATTTATAAAAAAAAAAAAAAAAAAAAAAAATTGTTAACAGTCAATGCAACAATACAACTTGATTCTGTACATAAGTGCACTTTATCACGACTTACAACGACCAGCTACTCGCGACATCACTTCCTGATTTCCCAAACTATGAGGGAGGGGGCACAGAACATGCGCACGTGTTAATCGCACGTCAAAAAAATTTGTGGCGTTAAAAGGAATTTGCGTTAACACGTTATTATCGCATTAACTTCGACAACCCAATTATTATTAAACACGGTGAGAATGAGGAATTCTTTGGTAGTCACTTCATTGCACATCCCACTATCAAAATTTCACATTACAGTCGATATCATCTCATCATTCTTTCAGCACTACCATTTTGTTGAATTTGTTTTTCCTGCCCTGCTTTTCTGCCTTCCTCTCAGCACCTGTGATTTGGGAAATGTACGCTGAATAAAAGTAGGCTCATGCATCAGAAACTAAAGCGGGCTGGAAAAGCTGGCTCCTGCGTGGCTGGCATTGTGCTTACACACGGGCTCTAATGATCCTTCTTTTTTCCTCCTCAAAGAATCTCTCTGCTCACATCAAGCCGTTTATAAGCTGAGTAAATGAAAACACTGACTGTCTTGTTAGCAATATTGCAAAATGTTGTTTGATGCAAATGCACTGGAGTTCGAAGCCAAGTAGCAGAAATGCTGTGTTGCCATTAAAGCTTGGCAGCTCGGCACAGTCAGAGCTCTAAGCTGATCCACACTGCAAAAACTTGCACAATTCTGTATCTTGCCCTCCATTTGAAGAAAACCTATTTAACACTTGTGTACTTTACCAAACAGTTAATTACGTACTTATCATTCAAACATAACAGATTTAAATATCTTTGGCAGTCACAAATTATTTTGGCTTCAACAAAATCGCTTTTCATTTTCTTTTTCTTCAAACCAAAAAAAGCCTTTCAATTAAGCAAGGAAAATTTCTTTTGAGTCTTTGTCACCGTTTTTTAAAATCATCTGCACAGTGTTCCAGGCTTGACAGTTTTCTATTACTAACAAAGTGCACAAAATTCTGCAGCAGTGTTTTCAGAAGCAGGCAAACTGTAAATAGTCTAAATTATAGTGTGTCAATTTAATCATTAAGATTATTTCTCAGCCAGGACAACCAATCAACAAATTAGATGCAAGCTTCTTTTTTTTTTTAATTGCCCGAGTTATATGACCACAGAAATGCTGGCCCTTCCTGTGATTACTGTTCTGACTGGAGGACAAAAAAATTAAATTAAAAAAATGTCCATCAAAAATACATCATAATTACAGAAAAGACAAGTCCTCATCATGCAACGTTTTTTAAAAACAGGAGGATGATTCTATTGTGCCATCCAGGTCTGACCACTCATCAACATCAAGTGTGTTAAATTTGTTCTTTATTGAAAGCTTGGATTATTTTAATGACCGTTTTAGTTCAGTGGAACTCCAAGTGCTCAAAATTCATTTCAACACAAGTGGCTCAATGGCAATGTCCTATTTTTCAGTTAGGCATATTTTTTAATCAATCCTGATTAAAAAAAACAATCAATCAATGCTAAACTTAAAGTCTCTGATTTAGTTTCATGCAGACACAGGCCAAGAGCTTCAGTTAAATGTTCACATCAAACTTCTCAGGGCTCGACATTAACTTTTAAACCCACTTGCCCTGGGGGATTTGTACAGATCTGTTTAATAATACTAGCACCGCACTGCCTGTCTTTAATGATGCCCTTGAAAATTGATAAATAATAATAAAGCAAATGTATCGTAACCCCCCTCCTTGAATCACCACCTTAATGTGGTGGAGGGGTTTGAGTGCCTCAGGGATTCTAGGAGCTATGTTGTCGGGGCAATTGCCCCTGGTAGGGTCTCCCAAGGCTAACAGGTCCTAGATGAGAGGTCAAATGAAGAGCGGTTCAAAAAGGACCCTTATGAAAGAAAAAACAGGTATCCGAGTACCCTTGCCCAGACCAGGGATACCAGGGCCCCACCCTGGAGCCAGGCCTGGGGGAGGGGCTCATCAGCAAATGCCTGGTGGTCGGGCCTATATCCATGGGGCCCAGCCAGGCCCAGCCTGAATGGAACAACTCTCCTGTGGACCCACCACCCGCAGGAGGTCAGAACAGCATAAAAAGATTAAACCTAACAAAATATTGTTAACCCGATATTAAATTGTTAACTGTTCTCAGTTCGTCACAACAACTAAAAATCTTATACTCATTTAAAAAAAGAAAAGCACAGGTACAAAAAGCATAAACTCCTCTGCTCTGTCCTGAAGATGTCAGAAAATTTTGTTACAGCTTTACCTCTGTTACCAAGCACAAAAACACTGGAGACTCCTTCCACAAATGTTATATAATGTCTCCTAACAAAATATCATCAATTACACACATTTTAAATCTATTTGTTATTAGTGGAGCCTTCCAGCATTTGCCGTATTCCAGTCCCTGTGAATGAGCTGTTACTATAGAAACATAGAACGTAGTAGAATGAACATATTAATTTCAACTTGCGCTACTGTCAGAGCTGCTGTTATAGAAAATGAATCAACACCTTCTGATCAATCACAATCCAGAACTCAACAGCACTGAACAGCCACACCATGGTGGGATGGTATGATTGAAGAGAACACACACACACACACACACACACACACACACACACACACAATCCTGACTCTGCACTAATGGCTTTGGATGTTCACACAATCATCTGGACCACTGAGTGTGTCAGACAGCGATTTACACGAATGACTCCTGTGAAGTACACAACTGACTAATCGATCCTGCAGGAATTACAGGTCTACAGCACACACACATGCATACACACACACACCTCTACATATTTCTACTAAATATAATTCCTAATATCTAATTCAGATTCCCAAAACATTTTGGACAAATGAGCCCAAACAAACATTATGAATTTTCTACATTTTATTACATAATTAAAATTTGTGTACTTGAAGTGGCTAAAAAAAAAAAAAAAGAATATTTTTAGTACTGGCTTATGCCTCGGTCTCACATAGCAGGGATCACTTCACAGCAGATGCCAGTAGATGACTTTGGCCCTTCCAGGGGTCAACTGGCATGCATTCCAGGCCCTTCCATCAGAATACGTGAGTGCCATGGTGCTACCTTGATAGGCGGGAGGGCATGGCTTCCATCCCCAGAAAGTTTGGTTCTGTTGAAAATTGCTGTGGGTCAAGCACCAGGATGAATTCATCTGTCGCAACTGTGAAGGCATATGTGAGGCATACATGAGGCTTATGTGGGCTACCAGGGGTTACCATAGCATTCCATCACAACCATCGAGCTCAAAATGTTCACGGAACAACATTCTGCAAAAAGTGAAAAGTTTGCCAAAGGGGTGTGGCTTATTTCATCTCACCATGGCTATGCCATACTGTAGCCATGAAAACTATAAACACTGTTGTCATTGCCGTAAAGCCATTTGTCATTATATGGTGCTGCCATCACCCAACTGGCCTCAACTGCAGAAGCAACTGCTGCTCAGCCGTCATTACCATTGACAACCATAATGGCATCCGTCATTGCCAGCGGTGCTTCCAGATCTACCGTGGCTTCATTTGCATATTTATTCCACCCAAATTTATGAGATGGTTCACCTCCAAAATCTGCCGGAATGGCCACGGTACTTATGGATCAGCCAGCTACGTGTGACTTTAGCATTACCAGTCTAGAATGAAGTGTGTGAGCATGCATTTCTTGACACAGCTTTTCAAAAAGTCAGGAAGTGCATTTGAAAGGGCATGTCTCTTTCCACTATTACATCCAAAGCCACTAACTGTATTAGACAACCTAATAAGTGTTAGATGATTTGAAGTGAAGGCAGAAAATTTTAGAAAACCAGAGGCTACATTTTCAACAAACTGTACATGTCCTGAAAAATACTGGGATCTCCATGGGGTTCATTTTCGAATGATGAACATACCGATGCAATTAGACTGTGTAGTCTTTTCCCATGGACCATAAACCCACTCCAGCTTATGTCATGTTTATTGGCCTTGTTTATCTAACGAGAAAATATCAACTTCAAGCTTCCTTCTCAAGCTTTTCTTTCATCCAGACTTTTTTTCTCTCATTCCTTCACACACTTTCTCCTTTTCCCTTTTTCTTTTCCTGTCCTGCACCCCTGACAGTGTCTTTTCAGATTTCTTCATCTCGACTCCTTCTCTACAGTCATGACAAGTTGACAACTTTGATCACAGGGTGCCACAAAGCCTCACCCATCCGTGTGATCAGTTTAAACTTGGCTGCAGCTTCAAAAATGTGCAGTTTACTGTTTTGTTTTGGTGCACTTTTTCATGGAGATGGATCACTTCATGGATCACTGAATCCATTATTATCTATCTTCTTATTTATTACCTTTTTGTTTGCTTGATTTCTATAATACATTAATTAGTTTATTTTAAAGGTGGCACAGTGGTTATCACAACAACCTGATGGTCAACCAGGGCCTCTCTGTGTGGAGTTTCCGTGTTCTTCTTGTGCCTGTGTGGGTTTCCTCCCAAAGTCTAAAGATATGCAGATTAGATCACCTGGCTACTCAAACTTGCCCAAAGGTGTGTATGTGAGAGCGAATGGTTGTTCATCTCTGTGTAGGCGTGCAATCGATTGGTGACCTGTCCAGGGTGAACCCCACCTCTCACCTGAAGTCTACTGCAATTAGCTCCAGGTTCCCCATGACCCAAAATGGATAAGCGATATAGCAAATGAATGAATAATTAACTTTAATTCCTGTTTATTTTAGACAGATATTCATCTTAGTTTTATGTGTATGTACCTATTTTCTCACTTTAATAACTTTTTTAATTTAATCTGGTGTGATTATTTCAATTTATTTGATCCAGCATTTGCTGCTGTTCTTGGTCTTTCTCAGTTTTTCCTGAATAATGCTTAAGAACAGCTGAATAAATAAATAAATAAATAAACTAGTTTTGTGTTTTGGCGTAGATATAATATGTACTTATGAGAAATGAGATTATTTTGGTCATTTTTCTGTGCCTAAATGTAATTATTAATAGAAATTGTTTATTGCTATGAACTCATTGTTTTATTCTTTATTATCAGCATCATAATTTAAATGTCATATTGCTTATAAATATGAATAATTATTAATTACTTTGGACTGGATATAAATAGGTGTATAAATGTCAGGTATTTATTACATTTGTACCAAATTAAATGATTATTATTCATTAATTTGTGTCAAAATACTATAAACTAATTACAAGTATTTACATAGCTAATATTTATTGGGAATATTTGTGTGAAATATTTACATTGAATTATTATATATTAAAGATACATATTCACATTGATATTAATTATAAATATCAAGTGTGAGTGTGTCAGTTTGATTTTTAAAAGGACTTTTATTTCTTTTTTTCTTGGATAATTGATCCAGTTTATATCTTCACTCTTCAGGATTTTCATATGAAAACAAACAAACAACAACAGCAAAATACCCACAACTTTACAAATAAACTTGAAAATAACTTTTAAAATAACTTTACAATTAACTTGGAGAAGTGATGGATTATTTAAAGGTCAAAACTCAAAGTCTTTCATTTAAAAAAAATCATCTTCATTTTTTGTATCTTAACTGATGTGCAAATAAATAATAACTTAATAATAATTAAAAAAAAAAAGTTTGCAGCCCACCCTCAGTGACACAAATCTCCACACAGGAGGATGTTTTATTATTTTTATCATTATTATTATTATTTTAGGATTTTTCAGAAAGTACAGTGGTGCAGAGTTAGCACTCAGGAAGTGGAAATGCTGTAAACATGTGATGGATTGTGCTCTTCAGTAAACACTTTTCATTTCACCTCGTCGCTCTGCGATTGAGCGAGTGAGTTGGTAATTAGCGAGGAGCGCTTAGCATGTTAATTAGCTCCAAATTAATGTTCACGTGTTTAAGTTGAAGCTGCACTGAAGAACAACAAACATGCAGCAAAAATGGCGTCGTATTTAAAAATATTTTAAATAGCATTTTTAAAATGTTGTAAATGGCATTTAATTAATTAATTAATTAATTAATTAATTAATTAATTAATTTTTATTATACATGATTTCATTTCTGTATTTGCTTGTTATATAAAATTCTATCAATGAAATTGATTTATATTCATGGCTTGTTTTCATTGTTTACTTGCCTGCTTGTTTATTTAGATTTCACTTCATTTTTTGTGTCTTCTTTTATTATTCATTAATTTAGTTTTTTTGTTTTTTTATATTCTGTATTTGATTATTATTTGTGTTTGCTTGTTTCTTTAAATAAAGTTGTGGCTTTGATCATTGTTTGTTTTCTGTGTCAAAACACACGTTTCTGCTTTCAAATAAAAGTAACATTGAGGAAAGGTATGACCCACTCTTAGACTTGATTTGAAAGAGTTTCATACACATTATATAAAATAAAATTAAATATGAATATAATATTGAAGATATATATAGTTGTTTGGTTATTTAGTTATTTATTTGCACATATTTTTATTTAGTTTTGTGTTTGTTTACATTGTTTTTTTTAACATTTTTGCATTTTCTTATTGATGTTTAGTTGTTTCTTTCTTTGTTTGTCTGTCTGTTTTCATAGCAAACCACCTTTTTAAATCATTTTACTTTCAAACAAAATTAACACTGAGGAATGTTTTTTTTTATTTCTCTGTTTTCACACACACACACACACACACACACACACACACACACACACACACATTGAAATTCCACGTGAGGTCAATGATCCAAACTTTAATAAACTAAATCAGGAGGAGGCTGTGACGACGCAGATTTTTAATGTAAAAACTGGCAGCCATCACCCAGAATGCTGTATAAAAAGTCACGTCACCAATGACTTTACATATTTGGAACACATACAGATAGTTCGGAATATATTCATATATGTATTTTGCATTTGCAGTTTTTTTGGGGTTTTTAAAATTTTTTTATTTATTTTTTAAATCTAGACCAGCCAGATACAATACCTCTGATGATCATACAGTCTGTTCTCTGATTTTCATCATAACGTAGTCCATCCTGGCTGAAAGAGTCCACGGAAGTTCCTGGGCTCAATTATTTTTTCTTCCCATTTCTAATGGATACAATCGGTATTTGTATGAATTCATAATAATATTATCATTATTTTTTTTATCTGCATCATATAGACTGGTCCAATGCATGTCCGATGATCTGTGATCTCGTGTCTTCTGTGCATTAAATCGTCTGAAATGATCGGACACACAGGAGCGTCATGGCTCTGGACTCTCCTGTTTGGGTGTTTATCATATGTTATCATGATCATCTTCATTGTGTTTTTTTTTTTAATTATTACAAAGAAAACAGAGCAGTCACATATCCACCAACCTCTCACCGTGGCATCACATAGAAAAATAACCATTAAACAAAAGAATGGATGTCATGTATGAAGAGTGGATGGACACATAGCAGCACATCTTCCATTGGTACACGTTCAGGAATAAGGCACCGCTGCATTATGGGAAAGGGTGTGGCGACCGTTCCTCCCTCTTTATCATCGTCTCTCTTTCTGAGTCCTACGCAGAATGGAGCCAGACTGTGCTTTCAAATAAAACACTGAACATTTACAACACATAACACATGAGGAAAACAAATGTGTGTGTGTGTGTGTGTGTGTGTGTGTGTGTGTGTGTGTGTGTGTGTGTGTGTTTATATCAGGATCCCAAAATCTGAAACTTTATTTCCATCAGTTATCAAATAACTTATATTTTAATCATGAAAATGCCAATAACACCAAAGTATAAACCTGAAATTGGTCTCAAAATTAAATTTCAGATTATTTTCAGGGTTTAATTCAAATAGTATTACATTACGCTTCCAACTTGGAAAACCTTTTTTTTATGCAATCTTTTTTTATCGCTTCTAAAGCAACATTTGATGTCATCAGACATGACAATCTTCATCTACAAGCTATCATTCAAAGACCTTCTTTGTTCCCCAATAAACTGACAGATAAATCAATCAATATACAAATTTTGAACAATTAACATTTGCATAAGTGGTTTGAACTCCCCAATATTAAATTGCCCACTGAAAACCCCACCTCCTTCCCTCCCACTTATAATGTTTTATCTCGACTCAATGTTCTGACTCGCAAGACACACTGACATGGTGCCCTTGCTTTCCTTACGGTGAAAAGAGAATGTTTTGACATCATTAATATGAAATTAAATCTATCAATGTATGTTTGACTGTGAACATAAGACACGTTTACAGTTAGCATCAGTTAGCTACAGTAGATTTATGAGATATCACCCAAATAATTGTGTGCATTCTCTGAAATATTAAAAAGACTGAAAAAGTATTAGACCTACAACAAAATGTCAACTCTAACATTTCACAAGTCATTTTAATTGGAATGATAATTCGAGTAAAAGTAAAAACACTTTGTGCTCCTGCATTTTGAGCAAATCAACAGTGAAAATATCTGCCATGTGGAAACATTTCATGGGTTTGGTATTTTGTCATGCACATCTCTGACTCCTCCCACTCCCAGAACCAATTCAAAATCCCCTCCAGATGCACCAATCCCATTCCAGAACATTCCAGAATTTCATTGATAAAAACTGAAAAAGTCCCTCCCGTGCCAAGACCTGGTCTTCCCATCCCAGTACTAACCAGGCCCTTCAGGAGCATTGGGCAGTACCGATCTCCGTTTCTATAGCCCTTGGCTTCGCACCTATTACATAGCTAGGGTTACAATGGGGGTTGGTCCTCTGGTAACCATGAGAGTTTGACTCCCCACTCACATCTATATTGCTGGGCCTCACCAGATGGCATTAGGCACCATTTTTATGATGGTCTTTGGTATTACCTGACCACAAGTAGAACTTGCGATCTCCCAGTCAAGAAACAGACACGCTAACAATTAGGCCAATTTGCGGTAAATAAAAACCAAAAATGTGCTATAAGTCCTGACCAAATGGCTCCTGTAACATCCGAGACTCTGACTTAACCCCCGGAAATCCACAAATGCTAACTGTGCCACTACTAATGCAAAATGGGCGGGGCAAGTGATGTGACAAAGCTGAGAAAAGTTTAACTTAACAGTAACAGTGATGTGTTGTTTTCCCAACTCTGAGCAATTCTTTTGTTCAATCCAAAATCCTGAGCCAATCAGGGAGACCTGATTTACTGCTAAAAGCTTCAAGTGTTTGAACAGCATCACTTTTTCTGCCATCTTATTTTTTACCACTCAAACCATTTAAGCCTGTTTTTGAGGCTCACTCTGACACCAGGAGACAGTGATGCATTAAACGGATGCATTTTATACACAAGGATGTCCTTTCGAAATGACTATTTTAGTGAAAGGATATGGGATTTGTGCTCAAATGTGTACTTTTTTTTATCCATTCTGAAGCTAGCTTGTGTGGATATCACTCTGAAACCATAGCAACTGGCGGCAAAGTAAACCTAGTAAGTCCTGTGAGATACCAATATAGAGGAATTTGATTGACACAAGGTGGAAAATGGCTACCAGTGTGTAGAGTGTGACTGGAGGGAGTTTTCAAGTGGCTCAGGAATAAGAGGAACACACAAATGACATTAAACTGAACTGGTGTTGCAGGAGTGTTATCATCTGGACTAAAGGTGTATATTGGGACACAGATCCCTCAGGACCCAGCAAAAAAAAAAAGTCACAGCAGCAGGCAGTTTTTACTTGTTGAGAGCAGTAAGATTTCTTAGCCTGACAGTGTTTACAATGCATGACAGATTTATCAGTAATTGTACTTTCCTGGTCAAGGTCACAGAATTTGTCAGGAGCAGCCCGGATTGATCAAAAGTGTCTGCTGAATGGGGGTAAAAAAAAGTACTTCTGCACTCACCTCCAGTCTTAGTCTAGAACTGGGATTATATTAGTGAATTAGTTATGATGAACAAAAAATATTAATGATCCTGCTTGAGAAATTTAGTAAAATTGAATTCCCTTATGATAACTGATGGAATAAAGACAGTTGCTAGTAGTGAACTTGGAGTTTGGGACACCACTGGGTATGTGTTTGTTCACACTGTGCTCTCAAGCATCCACTCAGTGCTGCTGCTGAACGTGATGCGGCGTTCAGTCGGAGGTGAGACATCGAGCTGCGAGCTGGATTTGTGGCGGCGGGCACGGGCCCGCCTCGGGTAGCTGTGGCTCTGGAAAAGCGTGTAGTCCCCATCGAAAGAAAAGCGGTGCCTTGCCCTCGCCAGCTCACCAGGCAGCAACCCAATGGCCACTGGCGTCCGCTTCCTGTCCCTGTCGCTTGTGCTGGTGCCCATGGGGCAAAGCGACATGGTGGAGCCTGTCAGGCTGCTGTCTGTCTGGGCATCATCTGAAGGCGGGGCTCCTAAACTTGCCCTGCGGGATGGTGGAATGGGTGGAGCAGGTACAAGAGCCAAAGCCGCCACCTCTGAGTTAACTGGAGGTGTCGGTGCCTTCGCTTCCCTCTGAGTCTCATTCTCAAGGCTAAGTAGTGCTATAGCATGGCAATCGGTACTGCCTGGAGACTCACCCACATGCTCCTGTTTCTTAGATGTGGTGTGGCCTGACTGGTGGATGCTTCCAGATGTTCCACCTTTGACCTTAGAGGAATCAACTGTACCATACGCCTTGTAGCGGATCATCAGGATGACAATGAAGACAAGCACAGAGGCCACAATGACGCCACCGATGATGATGATCATGGTACCACCCAGGAACTGCGCTTGAGCAAACTGGCATTGGCCGGTCTCAGGTGCGGTGCGGAAGTGGACGCAGCCCACCACACGTGTCGCAGTGAGGGATGTGATGCCATCATCATACACAGCAAGGACACACAACTCGTACTCACGTCCCGCTGCCAAGTCATTGATCCGGAATGTCTTGCTCTCTGAGGGAATCATCCTAGAGTGATGGAGCAAGAAACAGAGACAGAGTGAGGACAGAAAGTTGGATTAAAAATAAATTATCAGTGGAAATACAATTGAAAGCTTGCTTACAATGCTGATGCAAATGCAGGTGTAAATTGACACTGACTGATGTTCATACAAATATAACTTTGTGGAATTTTGAGATTCTGATCATAATCCAGCTGAATACTGAAATGAATACAACTAAGTAAAGTTTTTGGCTTTTCTGCTACTTTGTCTATTCCGGGTTGTGCTCTGATTGAATAATAAATAAATGGAATTTTTAAGCTTGAGTTTTGTTTGAAATTCTTTTCCTCTCTTTGGAACAAAATGCCTCTGGGCTGTTCCCAATGATTCATGGTTTTCTGAAACTAAGTACGCATGAATCTGAATAGAAAAGTCTGAAGGGGGCTGTGGGGTGGGGAGGCTGCTATTGTCACATGAAGAACTGGCAGCATGTCAGCATGAGTGATGTCCTGATGATAGTAGGTCAGAAGCTATACATGGAGGTCACATATTCTCCGCAAGAACAAAGGTGCATATTCTATGGTTGATATAAGGGCATCTGATGAGCTGATTTGTACAAAAATGGTAATAAATTGTTAATGTTTGGTGCAGGGGCAGGGTTAGGTTCACTCTCACTTGTAGAATTCCTATGAATTTTGCACAGGAGGAGTATTACATGTTTGGACTAGTGATAGCCTAATCCAGATACCGGCCTGCTATCAAATCTGGTCTGACGTATTTTTCAGTTGGGTCTATTCATATTCAGAAAGTTCTTTATTCAGGTCAAGGTCACGGTAAATCTGGGAACTTTGGACGTGCAGAAGAAAAACACCCAGAATGAGATGCCGGTCCATCACAGGGTAGCACACAGACCCTCATTCACATCTGGGGCAATTTAGTGTTCCCATTACACCTTTTGGGTGGTGGAAGGAAACTGGAGGATCCAAAAGGAAACATTCAACACTCTGTCACTGGCAGAAACCCAAGCTCAGGAATGAACAGAGATGCTATAAGATAGCAATGTAATTTTCTGGTTATAAATTAGAATCTTAAATTAGAAATCATGCTTGTCTTTTAGCCAAAGTGTTAACATCAGCTCCATGTAAATAAAAGCTCACACTAGCTTTGGATTCTATGGAAGCTGCTTATATGCTACAGTGTCCTCCTACATGGTTTGGCTCGACTTCAAGTCAGTAAAACCTCTCCTCCACAGTCTCGGCCACACTTTTCCCATTTGCATAGTGCCTTTGAAACAGACTGAACTTTCCCATCGAGAGTTCTTCTTTTAGCAGTGAGTGCATTTTTTATCGATGTAAATCACAACCTATTAGCATGACCCCATTTCAAGATGAAAAGATGGTGCAGATCTTCACTATTAACTGGACTTAAGAGCATCATCTAAATTATACATGGCTTTTAACACTTGTGAGAAAGCACCATAAGAAACATCTAGTCAAGCATTTTAATGGATGTAAATTATACCCTATTTTCATAGAATGCGAAGATGTGCTTTTTTACGATGATAATCTCTCAAAAGCAGCCTGCTTCTGCGTTTGCTTTATTAAAGTCCTCCTACAGGGAGACTCTCAATAAATTAGCTTTTTTTCCCCCCACATTCACACATTGGCTAACACTTCACAACTGCCAATATTGAGTTTCTGGTGATTAACACGCTCATACATGAATTTTGGGCATTTCCACCCACATACACTCTCCCAGCTTCCCAGCTCTCTGACATTTGGGCAAATTGTTAAAAAAAAAGTGTGTGCTGCATCTTTCTGAGCTTGGAGAGAGGAAAGCAGGACATTTTATTTCATAAAAAGCTCCACAATTAGCATTGTATTTTTTTTAATCTCCCATATGCTTCTATCCCAAAGAGTCAATCCATTTTTGCACTTGTTTATGATGGGACACATGTGAGCAATCAAGGGTGTAAGATGTATTGTGTGATTTTGAGGATGTGTAGCAAACTTCATCCATCATGGTATTGTTTATGACACATCAATTTATCATTTCATGGTCCTTTACTTGTAAAACTAGCTTTGGAAATTTAATACATGATGCCATAGACCTCTCTGTTTACACATTAAAGGCGAGACACAAGAGGTAAAAATGACAAATGTAGTCATTTTTCATGTTTTTGGATGAACTGCATCTAAGAAATGTCTTCTCATAAACTGTAGTAACAAAATAAAAGTATGACAGAATATGCAAGAGAATAGTTAATAGTTAATGCAATAACTTTCTTTAACTGAGTTTGGCTTTGTCCTCTCATGACCATTGCGTCAAAAGAAACCCCATTTTGAAAAAGGTTTTAAAGGTCATAGGCAATGGTCGGAGGTAAAACATAGAATATCAACTTTATTGTCTAGAAGAACGACATAAAAAGCAAATTCAATTTTCCTAGTGTTTAATTTGCACCCAAAAATTGAATAAAACGGTTAAAATATACTGTTTTGCCCAATTTCTGAAGGTTTGTTCAATTATGCATAATTTCACCACCAGGAGACCATCGTCATGACGTCTCATCTCATCTCATTATCTCTAGCCGCTTTATCCTCTTCTACAGGGTCACAGGCAAGCTGGAGCCTATCCCACCTGACTACAGGCGAAAGGCAGGGTACACCCTGGACAAGTCGCCAGGTCATCACAGGGCTGACACATAAACACAGACAATCATTCACACCTACAGTCAATTTAGAGTCACCAATTAACCTAACCTGCATGTCTTTGGACCATGGGGGAAACCAGAGCACCCGCAGGAAACCCACGCAGACACAGGGAGAACATGCAAACTCCACACAGAAAGGCCCTCGCCGGCCACGGGGCTCGAACCC
>JANZLB010000008.1:48600230-48610509 GCA_026167865.1 Notarius quadriscutis
AAGCATCCCTTTGAACAGACTTAAGTATGACCCACTTGGCTGCTGTCAGCTCTTCTGGAGTACGAAGTCTGCTGCATCGATGCCATCCTTTACATATAGCTGGGGAGTCAGAGCTGAACGAACGAGTTTGATGGATCAAGAAGGAAACTGCCCTCAACAAAGACCCCCAAGTGGAGAAGCGTTGGAAACGTCCTGAGGCAAGTTTACATTCACTAATGCAGGTAGCAAGGGTGATTAGTTGAGGTCTCATATCTGCATCTGTTTCGGGATCCACCAACTTAAAGGTCTCTTGTGTTTCAGCCAGAAATGGTTTGTGGAGGAGCCCTGTAAACCACATGCTGTTAGTAAGTTGAGACACTGGAACGGATCTAGTGGCCAGATCAGCTGGATTTTGACCTGTAGGCACATAATGCCACTGTTGAGGGGAAGTTGTCTTGCGTATACGGTGAACATGGTTGTGTACATACACGAAGAATCGCTTTGATTCATTGTATATATAACCAAGGACAACTTTACTGTCACAATAGAACCTCACTGAATCTCGTTTATGGTCAAGCTCATCAAGGATCAGTTCAGCCATCTTGATGGCCAGCACAGCTCCACACAGTTCGAGGCAAGGGACGGTGGGCTCAGGTTGAGAAGCCAGCTTAGCCTTTCCGAGCACAAAGCCAACTCGGCACTGTCCATCTGTCAAGACAACTCTGAGGTAAGCTACTGCCCCATTGTCCAGTTTGATGCATCAGAAAAAAAAAAATACATAACTCTGTATATGTGGCACTAGAGAGAGATCGCTGTATGTATGAGCAGGGAAGATGTAGGGTACTCAGGTCCTTTAATGATTCTTTCCATGTTTCCCATTTGTTTAACTTGTCTGCAGGAAGTTCAGTGTCCTACTCGTGCATGTTGGCAGAAAGTTTTCTGAACAAGGCTCGCCCTTTAATGGTCACTGGCGCAACCAAGCCCAATGGGTCGAAGAGGCTATTGATGGTGGATAGCACTCCATGGCAGGTGGATGGCTTTTTGTTGACTGCCATTTTAAATGTGAAAGCGTCAGAGTCTATGTTCCAGCACAAATCAAGACTTCTTTGCACTGGAAGCTCTTCTTTGCCGAGGCCCAGATCTCTTAGGCCTGCAGCCAGGTCTTCAGGTGTGAAGGCTTGCATCACTGACACTGTTAGAGGCGATTTTATGGAGTTTCAGGTTTGATTCTGCCAGCAAAGCTTGAGTGCGCTTGAGTAGATCAATGGCTTTAGTCTCAGATGGAAGGGAGATGAGCCCATCATCTACATAAAAGTGTGTCACTCAACAAAGTGGCGAGAGTCAGAGCCATACTTTTGTTCACCTTCTTGGGCAGCTCTCCAGAGGCCATATATGGCAACTGCTGGCGAAGGGCTGTTCCCAAACACATGTACTCGCATCCTGAGCTCCATCACCTCCTTAGTCAGATCGTTATCCTTGTGCCAGAGGAGTCTTAAATAGTCTCTGTGGTCTTCCCTCACCAAGAACCCATAGAACATTTGTTGGATGTTGGCAGTCAGTGCAACAAGCTCCTATCTGAATCTGAGCAGCACTCCCAGGAGTGAGTTATTTAAGTCAGGGCCTGAAAGCAGGACGTTATTAAGAGAGATGCCACCTTCTTGTGCGCTCGAATCAAATACAACTTGTAGCTGACCCGGCTTTTGGGGGTGGTACACTCCAAAAATGGGTAAGTACCAGCACTCTGTACTCTCAGGAAGAAGGGGAGCTTCTTCAGCATGTCCATTTTAAAAAAGCCTCTCCATAAAGGCAACAAACTGTTCTTTCATTTCAGGATTTTTGTTCAGTGGACGCCACAAGGAGTGGAGATGGGAGAGGGCTTGGGCATGGTTATTTGGAAGGCGTGGCCTGGGGGACCTGAAAGGTAGGGGAGCAGTCCGGCTGTTCTTTTCATCTCTGTGGAACTCCTTTTCCATGACCTCCAGAAACGTTTCATCCTCAAAAGACAAGGCAGGTTTATCATCATTCTCTGTTCTCATGAACACACTGCATCCAAGTTTGTCTTGAGCTACCACACCATTGCCAGAACAGCTGGAGAGATGAGTAGAGGTGCCTGGTCTGTGCTCCCCGCCATAACTCACTTTTTCGTTGAAGCTGATGTGTTTCTGCCAGGGCGTCAGATAGGATGGACGTCCATTCTGCAGGATGTTGATCTTAAAGACGGCTACAGTGGGTTTGTGAGCACTATCAATACAAACTTCCCCCACTATCACCCACCCTAAATCCAAACGTTGGGCAAAAGGTGCATCATGGGGCCCACTGATTTGCTGTCTCACTTTGTGGACACGTATGAGGTCTCTCCCTAATAAGATCAGGATCTGCACCTCAGGATCAGGCTCTGGGATGTGAGGTGCCACGGGTCTCAGGTGAGCGTGGGAGAGAGCGACCTCTGGTGAGGGGATTTCTGATCGATTGCTCATGATCTCATTACATTCAATGAGTGGCGGTAAGTCTAGACACACTTCACCATTTATTGCTTGTATCTGGAAACTGACTGCCTTCCTTCCAGTCATTTCAACAGTGCCGGCGCAAGTTCTCATCAGGTGGGGTGAAGGGTCATCTTGGATACCAAAGAGCTGGAAAAACTCAGCTCTAGCCAGCGAGCGACTGCTTTGGTCGTCAAGGATGGCATACATCTTGACTGAGCGTTCCTTTTGTCCTTGTGGGAAAACTTGAACCAAGCATATCTTTGCACAAGATCATGCTGGGAGGCCTTCTCCACAGACCTCAGTGCACCTTGACGTAACCTCTGAAGGCATGTTGTTTTGCTGCTCTGTGTCTGGCTCAGTCACAGATGACACTGCTGGTGAGAGGTGTATGTCTGGATGCATGGCTGTGCAGTGTCGATCACTCCCACACTCATAGCATTTCAGCTCCACAGAACAGTCTTTGGCCATGTGAGTAGCAGAGCAGCACCTAAAACATCGTCTGTGCTCTCTTAGCAATCTTTTGCGTTCTGTCAGCAGCTTCATTTTAAAGGCTCTGCACTTTTCCAGAGGATGAGATTTATTGTGAAGTGGGCAGTATTTAGCTGAGTCACCACTGTTTTTCTTCTCCATCTCTGCTCTATACATTGGGTTTGAACCTGCTGCTGCTGACAAGTCTGTCTTATGGACGGCTATAGTCATTCTCACACCATCATGCTTTGCTATGGGCCCCTCATTACAGAAATGAGTGTGGCTGTTGTTCATCAAGACAAAGCTGGGGTCATTTCTAGCTTTTGCCTCACCGTTGACAAAGTCAGCAAAGAAGGAGAACGGGGGATAACTTACAGCATAATGTTCTTTCTATCTTGACCCAGTAGACGGCCATTCTTCTTGTAGGTTTATTGGCAGCTTTTCGACGATGGGGTTAATGCCCCGAGGTGTGTCAAGGTAACGGAGTCCAGGTAAGTACCCATCATCTTTGGCTGAGAGCAGCTCCATGAGCAGGTCACGAAGTTCTCTTAGTTTAATGTTCTCCCTCGAAGTGAGATGAGAAATTGTCCAACCGCTTGAACAGAGCACTCTATCACTTCAGGGGTGGCATAGTACTCTCTGAGCCTTGTCCAAGACATCTGAAGTGCAGCTTCAGAGTTAGTGACATGTACTGCTTGAATTCTTTTAATGTGTTCAGATGATTCCTTTCCTAGCCATTTTACCAGGAGATCTAACTTTTCACCAGCTGTTCAGTCTAAGTCTTGAGTGGCGGGTCTGGTCTTCCCAGGCAGCCTCATGTCTTTGTACTAACTGAACCCTTAAGGCACATTGGATGGCACTGATCTCCATTCCTGTAGCCCTCAGTCTCTTGCCTATTACATAACTAGGATTACAGTGGGGGGCTGGTCCTCTGGTAATCATGAGAGTTTGATTCGCTGCATCTCTATTGTGGCATGCCTCTCCAGATGACAGTAGGTACCATTTTTATGATGGTCTTTGGTATGACCCGACCACAAGTAGGACTCACGATCTCCTGGTTAAGAGGTGGATACACTCACCACTAAGCCAACTCATGATACTGTACAGTAGAATTTAATAATAATAATAATTCTGTGAGGAAATTAAAAATGTGCAGATATCAGCATAGGGAAAGCTGTTTGAATTTGACATTGTAGATGACAAGTTAGATAAGACAGTTTAGGCTTCACTTTTTAGAGATGATACACAGTCCATTTTTTATACAGTAAATGCTTCTTTCAAATAAAATTGTCTACACTTGCATCTGTTTCCACCATTCTGACACCATCAAATGCTTAAAAAAATCAATACAGTTGAATCAATACACTTGTCAGTAACAGTGCTGAAAACCTGAGTTCAGAGCAGCCTCCAAACATGACTGCTCTGGACTACACTTCCCAAGTGCCATAGTGCCCTTCATCACCACAATTCTAACCTCAGCACCTGTCTCTAATTTACGAGCAATCACCTTCCCTATATAAACTCAGCTCTCACACTAACTTTGCAAAGTTTCATTCGGTGTCCCTGTGCCTGACTTTACCGAGCTGTTTGACTATCTACCTGACTTCCCATTACTGAAATCTGTTTATTTCTGACTTCATTCTCACATCCAATCTCTAATATTCTGTTTGCCTATAGACTGACCCTTGCCCGTCCCTGACTGCATCTCCAGTTTCACGATTTGACTTTTACAGTTTGCAATGCACCCGCTTTCCCCTGCATTTGCATCTGTAAGTGCTTGCACCCTGACATCAATGTGAATTCATAAAATTCTGGGTTTTCCAGACCATAGTTTGATAACCATGAGTTTAGAAATATTTCACATCTATTTGCCTAAAATAAAGCAAAATGCCAACATTCTAGATTTCTAGCTAATAAACTTATGCTGCTTGCTGTGATTAAGAACTTATTCATGCAGCTTATTAAACTGATAACTGTTTTACTCAGAGCTCAGGCAGAACTTTGCATCTGCTGAGAATAACCTGAGTAAAATTTCTCTCTGATGAAATGAGGAACAGGAAAAACATGAAGTGAACATTTATTTGGTTCTATCAGCACCATAAACATGTGTAATCATTAACATAACATTTGCCTGTTTATTTATTTGACATTCATGAAAGGAGGCTCCAGTCTCAGCACTTTGAAACAAAGATAAAGCTGTAACTAAGTTTTCTGACATCTTTGAGACAGAGCAGCTTGCGTTTCTTTGCAGTTTCTAAATTTTGTCTTGAACAGAGAGAGAATAAAGAGAAGCTGGTGAGGATGCGACTGTTTATAGCTACTATAACATAAGAACAGGAACTAACTTGTTCTAGCAAGTGTTCCACAATATTAAATGTAACAAAAAAGGGATAATTAGTATGATGAGTCATTGTTTCATGAGTAAATAAACTGTTAATCATTATGCAGCAAATTACTGTGGTATAAGAGGAATGTAATAAAGTCATTATAGTTATGTAAATAATAAAATAGTATAAGAAATCATATTTAATTTCTATATTTTTAAGTATAATTGTGTTAAATATTTACAAAATTACACAATTATAGCTTAGTAAAGAATAAATTACATTTTTAGTTTACATTAAAATAAAAATTTGTCTTTTCATGATATTAAACAAATCAAATTAATATTTTCATTAATTCATTAATTAAGTTTATATGATAGTGCTAGGAGTATTAGAAGATTTTACAAAATTCACAGAAAGCAAGATTCAGTCATGGACTCAGACGGAAATAAGCATTAAATATTGTAAGCAGGTCTGCTGTTATTAATCAGCTCTGAGCCAGAGGTTTGGACATGTTCTCCCCGGCTCTCGCGCTCACCTCTGGGGTTCATTTTAAATTACCATCTTTGTCACTCTAAAGCACACTTGGCCTCTGGTAGAGCTGGCTGTGGTGCAGCCCACGGCTGTCTGAAATCTGAAAATTCTGACTTTAAACTTTTTTTCCTTGAAAGCGGCAGTGATGGAGTGCTTGGGGACATGGATAGCCTCATTTGATTATTTTTATTATTTTATATGTAACACAGGCCATAAGCATACTCATGCTATCAAGCCTGGAAAAGACTTAACACACCCATGACATGTCCGACAAACACCTCCTCTCCCCTGATACCATGACGGATAAAAGATGCTTCAGTACAGCTCTGTAACTACAAAACGTGATGGTAAGATTTTTTTTGTGAGTGATTGAGTGACCTGGATGATAAAGAGGGAAAGAGGAGAAAAGATTGAGCTGATAGAAGGATAGAAAGTGATGAAAAGTGCACAGAAAGAAAAAAAAAGAAATAAAAGAGAAGGAGACACAGAAAGGGAAAAACTGAAAAAAGATGAAGCTAAGAAAAAAAAACAAAGAGAAATCAAGATCAATACAGAGGACAACATGAATCGTTAGAAAGAGAGGATATGAAGGAAAGAGAATACCACCCAAGAGACAAGGGGACAGAGAGAAAGGCAAAACTAGAGAGATATACAGAGAGAGAAAGCAATGTAGATCAATAGAGAGAGACAGAAATCCAAATAGACACAGATAAAGAAATACAGGCCAAGGAAGACAAAAGAGGAAGACAAATGGAGATAACAGATGGAGAAACACAGAGAGACAAACGGACTGAGAGAATGAGAGAGATGGGAGAGAGACAGTGAAAGAAATACAGCGAAGAATGAGACTAGACTGCATGTGCTAGGTATTAAACAGAGAAAAGCTTGTTTCTAAATAAAATTAAATATTGTATAAAAAGTAAATATAGTGCAACCCCACTAAAACATTCCTTGTGGGACATCCCAATAGTTTGTTATACCAAAATTTTTGTTTACTACTAAGTTCAAATGAGCCCACTTGTCACACCAAACACTCACATTATATGCAAAATTTTAGGCACATTCTCCTTATCATAAATTTCTCCTTCCAAGTCACAATCACAGTTTGTTGACTGAGTTAAAGGATCATAAACGGAAGTGATGATTTCTTCATCGGTTATGGAAGTGATGGAGGTTACTGGTGTATCATTGTCAATGTCCACCCACTGACTTGCTAGATTTTCTAAATCTTCACTGTTATGACCCCTTTTTCAAAAGTCTAGGGAAAAGGGAGTAACAAAAGAGGTTGGTAACATATAAAGAGAATTTACATAGTGAATTTAAAAAGAGCATACATGGAATTATAACAACCAAGGTCAAAGGGAGGCTGGGAAACACCAGTTACACAAACAAACAAAAAGAAACAAAACTACTCTGCCACTTAGGGAAGTCAAACTTAACTAACCTAACACAGAAATATAAGAAAACCAAAAACTCCTACCTAACTTAATTACTCTAATCCAAACTAACACAACTTTAAAGAAATACAACAATGGCACTTACCCACTTACCTAATGTAATACAACAGTTAACCTGCATGAGTGCAGTGTACCACCCCAAACTTGCCTGGGCTACCTTTGTCACAAGGTTTGAGTCAGAGTTTTCTACTCACAAAATGCAGAGACAGAGGTAAAGAGAGGCTGAACACAAAGTATAACAACTGTCTTATATAGAGTGGAAGATGAAAGGTGATTGGTCACAGCACAGGGAGATGAATGCACCAATCACTGGTGATGACAGAGAGAGACTTGATGATTGGAGGGGTGCATGGATGAAGTCCTGCACCAATCACTTGTAGGAGCTGGCCATATACACCAGTATCTAAATGAATATGAGTAAACATGAACATAGGAGAAAAAAAAACATGACAAGTGCCAGGAACGTAACACCCCCACCCTTTAAGAACACACACCAGTTTGTTTACATTAGCAAGTTAAATACAGGACAAGGCATCAGCAATGAAATTTTCTAAACCCTTCTTATTTTTAATGCAAATATTGTATTCCTGGAGTATCAGAGCCCACCGCATGAGTCTCTGGTTGTGGTTGTACATACATGACAAAAAAAAAAACTAATGGGTTATGATCAGTATATACTGTAACAGGAAGAGGGATGGATCCAACATACACATCAAAATATTGGAGAGCCAGTAAAAGACCTAAGGCTTTCTGTTCAATGGTGAAATACTTCACCTGATGCTTGTCAAACTCCATGAAAAATAGCAGACTGGATGGTCCACTCTATCCAGGTTTTCCTGAAGCAGTACTGCACCAGCACCTACACCACTAGCATCCACCTCCAATTTAAAAGGGCAAGTGAAATCAGAGGCAGAAAGCACAGGAGCATTACAATGCAAACTCTTTAGACTTTCAAAAGCATGATGGCAATCATTCGTCCAGTTGAAAGACTGAATAGGACTAAGGAGGCTAGTGAGAGGATGAGCTACAGTGGAGAAGTTTTTGCAAAAACTTTTATAATAACCAGCTATGCCTAGGAACTGGCGTACACAGAACTGGAATCAGCATCCCTGGAGTGGTAAAGTTTTGGCATGTTAATATGACACACACGGTTCCTACGCTGGTGGTCAGGTGTACTAAGGACATAGTCTGTCTCACTGAGCTTTTCCTGAATGACATAAGGCCCAGCAAAAGGGGCTAATAATGCAGAACCAGGGATGGGGAGCAAAGCTAAAACCTTATCTCCAGGTTTAAAAGAACAAGGCACAGTGGACCAGTCATAATGGTACTTCATAGTAGTTTGAACTTTTGCTAGGAACTCTTTTGCCAAACTTAAAATATGTTAATTTTTCAATTATTTTTGGTTTATGATTTTTTTTTTTTAATGATGTCCAACATCTTCGGCCACTCTACATCCAGAATAAAGTGAAATGGCAAAATGTAAATTATTAAACCTTCTGCACTTGTGTGAAGGTTTAGATTTTATTTTTCAACATGTATTAAAGAAAAAAAGGGTGGCATAAGTGGTTAGCACTGTCGCCTTACAGCAAGAAAGTTCTGGGTCTGAGCCCAGTGGCTGATAGGGGCCTTTCTGTGTGGAGTTTGCATGTCCTCCCTGTGTCTGTGTGGGTTTTCTCCAGGTACTCTGATTTCCCCCACAGTCCAAAGACATGCAGTCAGGTTAACATGGGATGGCCTTGGGCTGAAGTACCCAAGAGTGGTGGCATGAACATATGCATCAGCTTTGCTCTCTTATGATGAACTAAAATTTTGTTGTACATTTGTGCAGTGACAATAAAGGCATTCTATTCTGTAAACATAAGCTTCCACAAACAAACAGGACTTAGCTACTTGTTAAGATTCAGAAAGACCCATTGACATGACTAACCACAGACACATCTCACCATAGGCATTTTTCACCATAGACATGATGCACAATATACAGGGCATCACAATACATTGATGCATCTCACCACTAAACATCACCAGTTTTCAGTTCACTGGTGAAGGATTTTACACCCATAATGTTGCTGTTAAAAAATGAGAGATCTTATTGGTTCAGAGACTGAATAATATGATTTCTGATTGTTTGTGATTTCAGTTTCATTTTGTAGGTGAAGAGAAAAGTCAGATTGTTCAGATCATGACAGACATGGTTCACCATAGATATATCTCACCATAGATAGGGCTAACCACAGACACCTCTCACCGAAGACAGGATTCACTATAGACAAATATCACCATACATAGGGCTTACCATAGACACATCTCATCATATTTTCATTGGCTGTCCATCGCTAGCGATTATGAAAGCTTCATTAGGATGTGCAGAAACACAGATGGGCCACAAGGCCCACACTAGAGTGACAAAGTCATCCTCAGCGGTGAAATGAATGGCCTGTTTGAGCTGCTATGAAATGTCTGGTTTCGTGAGCTCTCATATATTCCCTTTGATGCTTGTCTCCAATTGCAGACACTGAGCTTTTAACTATGCTTCGCCATGTTGCTCTATCCAAGGTATCCCTTTCCCATGTCTGATCAATAACTCCGGCATTCTTCATGTTCCTCTTCAAAATGTCTTTGTACCTCAGTTTCTGTCCTCCTTGTCTCCTCTTTCCTAGGCTCAGCTCTCCATAGAAAACAGCTTTGGGTAGTCGCGTGACAGGCATGCGCCAGATGCATCCAGCTCAACAAAGTTGGGAGGCTGTGGTAAGGGATTCCATGCTTACTGTTTTGGCTCAACTGAGGACTTCTACATTGGGGACCTTGTCCTGCTGTCTTCTCATTCTCATTATCTCTAGCCGCTTTATCCTGTTCTACAGGGTCGCAGGCAAGCTGGAGCTTATCCCAGCTAACTACGGGCAAAAGGCGGGGTACACCCTAGACAAGTCACCAGGTCATCACAGGGCTGACACAGACACAGACAACCATTCACACTCACATTCACGGTCAATTTAGAGTCACCAGTTAACCTAACCTGCATGTCTTTGGA
>JANZLB010000008.1:48670747-48684608 GCA_026167865.1 Notarius quadriscutis
GAGCTGGTCGTTTTAGTGTTTGAACGGTGTCTCTATCTCGAAAGCCGTAGGAGGAGTAGCGTTTTAAATTTTTTACAGACTGACACAAGATAAGCAAGCAAGCAAGCATAAACGCAACTTAGAGATTACAATAAGTGGGACTTGCTGGGGCAAGCCCACTTAATTACACTATATGCAGACCAAAATGAATAGCAAAACTTTTATGATGCCATTAAGACCAACTTGAGATCTACTCAGAGCACATCTATAAGAGAGTCTACTCAGAATACAATAGCTTTATTAATATCTGCTGATAGGACTAATTTCCTCAAGGACCAGTAGGGTAACCACAATGGTTGGGTTGAATATTTTAGTAAGCAGCTAAACCATCAAAACCATATTTACCCTATTTTACCCATATTTGCCAAACACATACCTGGCCACCCTCATCTGGAGCAACCTGACAATCTACCATCATTCTCAGAAATCTTCAAACCCTGCAAAGGATTAAAGAACAACAAGATGGCCAGACTCTATGGCATCCCTAGTGATATCTTCAAATACATAGGGTTTGCCATTATCCATTACCTTCATTCTGTGACTGGGTTCTTCTGGGAAGTTGGCCACATTCCACAATCACTGAAAGACCCAATATCATTTTGACTTACAAGCAGAAGGGGAGCAAGTCAGGCTATGGAAATTATTGTGGTATCCCCCTGCTAGATGTGGTGGGCAAGGTCTTGTTCATGTCTTACTAGCATGGTTTCTTACCTCTTTGTCAGAAACCATCCTCCCCAAATTGCAGTGCAGGCTTAGGAAGGATAGAAGTACCATGAACATGATACTCCATAATGGTATGTTAGTCCATGTCTGTGCCAGTGGACTGCTGTCAGATCCCTTTGAGGTCTCTCTGGGTGTAAAGCAAGCATGTGTCTTAGCCCTACCATCTTCATCATACATCTTGCAGCCATCACTATCCTTGCATGCTACAACCTAGACATCAGTGAAAGTACTGCAATCAACTACCTACTTAATGGCTTCATCTTCAATCTATAGTGACTCAAGGTAAAAACTAAGATTAGCACCACATACATCTTTGACCTCCTGTAAACAGATGATGCAGCCTTTCCTTCTCCAGCTTCCATTTCCCTACAGAGGAATCTGGATGTCAACAACAACATTTATTGAGCGGGAAGTATGAGTGTGAATGCTGACAAGACAGAGGTTTTACTTTCCCAGTTTAACAATTTAGCTGAAATTCCACCATTCACTGTTGGTAAGGAGCTCTTGAAGACCTGTAATCTAGAGCATGATATCCAAAACCAGATTAGACTGGCCAGGAGCAGTTTTTGGAGAGTAAAATAGCATGTTTCTCTATAACCCCAAATCAGAAAAAGTTATGTTGAAATGAAAAGTGAAAACAATTATTTATAAAATAAAAACATTTGACTTGTATTGCACTCAAAACAATACTGTAACATTATTTGATGCTTTACCTAATGAATTTTATTGTTATTTTTCAAAATAAACACATTTCAGCATTCTTATAACACATTTCCTGCAAACAGGTCTTAAGGTGTGCAAAAGTATGGGGTCATCATTACCATATTTTTCATTTCAAAATTCTCCACTCATTCTCTATTGGGAAAAGAGAGGACAGGCACCCTGTTCTTCCATAACCATGCCTTTGTAATGTGTGCAGAATGTGGTTTTGCATTATCTTGTTGAAATATCCCTGGAAAAGATGTCGTCTTGAAGGCAGCATATGTTGCTCCAAAATCTCAGTGTACTTTACTGCATTAATGCTCCATCACCAAAGTGTACGTTACCTTTGCCAAGAGCACTGACACAACCCCATATTATGACAGACTCTGGCTTTTGGACTTGTTGCTGGTAACAGTCTGGATTGTCCTTTTTTTTCTTTGCTCAAGAGCACACAGTGCCAATTTAAAAAAAAAAAGACCTAGAATACTGATTTGTCATACCACAGTACACAATACAGATAATTCAATGGTACTTCTACACACAGTTAATATAAGGCTTTCTTTTTGCACAGAAAATATTTAACTAGCATTTGTGGGTGTAATTTTGTATTGTAGTGCTTGAAAAACCTTTGCCAAAGTAATCCCAAGCCCATGTGTGTCAGTCCTGTGTACTGTGGCACATGCACCAGAAGGCATGCCCTGGGCTGCGCCATGTGTCGAGCAGACTCCAGCATGCCCGCTGTTAACGGCGCACACCTGAACTCAATTAAGGAGCTATGTGCACCAATTTAAGGACTGTGCTGATGCATTATCTTTGCGAAGTATTATGCTACATCAGTATGCATTACCAAGCCTTACTACTCATGTTTCTGATTTCCTGTGCCTGTTTCTTGTTCCAGTACTTGCTTTGCATCTGATATCCTGTTTGTGCCTTGCCCGAACCTTTTGCATATTTTACGTTTTGGATTTAGCCTGCCGAGTTGGACTGTTTGCCTTTCTGTGTGTTTTGCACTTTATTATTAAACTGATCCTTCTGCACTTATATCCACCTACCTCGTACCTGACAGAATACTTCACCAACAGTGGATGTAACGGAATTGATTTAGTTTGCAATTCCATGCTGCTACCAGGCTCCTGTATCTCAGTCTCCAGCCTCATTTTTCTGGCAAAATACTGGTGTTTACACTCCTACACCCTATGATGGAGAGTATCACCCATGTGGATTCAGCATCCAGTGTGGCATCTTTTATGCGGACCTTGAGGAACCCAAGCCTCCAGAATCCATCTGGGTTACATTCATGATTTCCTGGCTGACTGAATGAGCATGCCAATGGGCTGAGTGCCTCATGAAATTAGAGCACCCATACCTCCAGAGCTCACAGGAGTTTCAGGTAATGCTCTGGTTTATTTATGAGTTCTTAGAGAAGAACTCCCATAAAAATTTTTGGGAGGGGGCCATCATGCCTGAGGCTGATGCAGCAGCAGTGGAGGAGGCCATTGCCCTACAGCACCTCCTAAAGGCCGTCAGTCCAGAACCAGTTCCACAGCCTGCATCAGAGCCAGTGCCTCAACCCAAGACAGAGCCAGTGTCTGTCCCAGTGCCAGAGCCAGCATCTACTCCAGAGCCAGTGCTTGGGTCAGCTAGAGCATCAGAGCCAATGCCAGAGTTGGCACCTGTGTCAGCTCCAGTGCCTATGCTAGAGTCAAGGCCAGTGCCAGAACCTGAGTCTGTTCCAGAACTTGTGTCAGAGGACAATGGAGTGACTTCTGCCTCAGCTGGCTACGAAGGCATCATCGTCCTGCCACCACCTGGCTATGAAAACATTGTCGTCTTGCCACTGCCCAGCTATGAAGACATCGTTGTCATCCCGCCACCTAGCTATGAAGATGTTGTCATCCCGCCGCAACCCGGCTATGAAGACATCATTGTCCCACCACTGCCCGGCTAAAAGACGTTGTCGTTGTCCCACCACCCAGCCAGGACCATAGCAATGCACTGACAGAGCTCGAGCCCATGCCTGAGTCCAGTCCAGAGTTCTAACTAGAGCCAATTTCTGAGTCCATGTCAGGTCCTGAGTTTGAACTAGAGCCAAGTCCTGAGTCCAAGTCAGGTCCTGAGTTTGAACGAGAGCCAAGTCCTGAGTCTGAGCCAAATCAAGTCCAAAACCCAAGTCAGTTCCAGAGCTCAAGTCCAGCCCAGAACTCGAGTCATCCCCAGAGCCCGAGTCCTCTACAGAGCTTGAGTCCAATCCAAAGCAGAGTCATCTACAGTGCTTGAGCCAGAATCCAGTCCAGAGCTTGAACCAGAGTCCAGTCCAGAGTTCAAGTCATCTCCAGAGTTCAAATCCAGCCCTGAGCTTGAGCACACTACCATCCCTGAGTCCAAGCCAGATCCAGAGCTCAAGCCTGAGTCCTCTCCTGAGCTGGAGCCAGAGTCCAGCCCAAAGCTCAAGTCATCTCCAGAGCTTGAATCTAGCCCAGAGCTCAAGTTCACTGTAAGTCCTGGATCTGAGCCAAGTCCAGAGTCCAAGTCAAGTCCAGAGCATGCTTCCTGCACAGAGCCCAAGTTATTTCTAGAGCCTGTGTCCAATCCAGAACCTGAGTCATCTCCAGAGTTCAATCCTGAGCTATCTCCAGAAGCTGAAACCAACGCAACTCAGGAGTCCAAGTTTTGTCCTGAGACTGAACCCGAGCCCCCACCAGAGCCAAGTAGGATGGATTTTCGCTCTTGAAGGGAGCTATTTGGGGGGGAGGTTTTGTCAGTCCTGCGCACTGGGGTGTGTGCACCTGAAGGCATGCCCCGGGTTGCACGTGTGTCAAGTGGACTCCAGCACACGTGCCGTTAACAACACACACCTGAACTCAATTAAGGAGCTATGTGCACCTATTTAAGGACTGTGCTGATGCACGATCTTTGCGAATTATTATGTTATGTCAGTATGCATTACCAAGCCTTACTACCCATGTTTCTGATTTCCTGTTTCCTGTGCTTGTTTCTCGTTCTAGTTCTCGCTTTGCCTCTGATATCCTGTTTTCACCTCACCTGACCCTTTTACATGTTTTACATTTTGGATTTAGCCTGCCGAGTTGAACTGTTTGCCTTTGTGTGTGTTTTGCATTTTATTATTAAACTGATACTTCTGCACTTATATCCGCCTACCTCGTACCTGACAATGTGGTTCTATCAGCTATAGATGAATGACGGTTCTTGATGCAGTGCCATCTGAGGGATCGGAAATCACGGGTGTTTACATTAGGCTTGTGCCCTTGCTCTTTGCACACCAGAATTCCTCCAGATTCCTTGAATTGTTTCACGATATTTTGGACCATAGAGGGTGAAATATCCACATCCATTTGTATCTTTTTTGAGAAACATTATTTTTCAACATTTCAACTGTATTTTCTGGAGATCATCAGCCCATCTTTGCTGCTCAAAGTCTAGGCCTTTCCTGGATACTAATTTTGTGCCAAATCATGATCACAAGCACCTGTTGGCATCACCTGTTTCAAATCACATCATTATTTAATTGTTTTACCTCATTCCTAGCCCTAAATTCTCACATCCCAAATTTTTGGAATGTGTTGCAAGCCTGAAACTCAGGAATGGATGTATTTTAACAAATAAAATTAAGTTGACCAGATAAAACATGAAATATCTTGGGTTCATACTGTCTGCAAGGAAATACAAAGTAAATTTAGAAAGTCAAAGTAAATTTAGAAATCAGTGGGGTTTTTTTTATTTGCATTTTCCAGACTGTTCCAACATTTTCTGATACTTGTAAATCAAGACCTCACAATCAAGACAAAGCTGAGACTATACCAGGCTTGTCAGTATACCATCTGCTTATACGTATGTCCTCCTCTATAGCAGTGAAACTTGGACTCTTTAAAGAGACCAGGTAAAAAGACTTGAGCCTTTCTACTTCTGCTGCCTACAGATCATCTTCAGCATCACTTGGTGTAACCTGATCCCACATGTTACTATCCTACAGAATGCAGAAACCATCAGTATCAAGTCTCATGTCAGCTCACATTTGTGGGTTATCATGATGCCAGAGGACTGCCTCCGCCATCAAATTCTTTACGGCGAGCTACAGGACAGTACACATGCATTTTCAGGTCAAAAGAAATGCTATAAAGATCAATAGAAGGCTATCCTGAATCAATGCAATATCTCTACTGTCCAATTAGACCCAACTTGTCACTATATAGTGTGACAAGCTGTGGTTGCCTTTGAGGCAGCATGGACTAACCTGAGAATTCAATGCCACAGCCTCAGGCATGAACACTTGGTCCATGCCCCTATTGCTCCCAGGGACAGAATCCTCTGCCCAACTTGCAGACAGCTTTGCACCTCTGACTTGAGCCTCAAAAGTCACCAGAGAATCCACCAAAGAGGCCAAAAATACTAAAATAGATACACTAACTAAAGATACACATCAAAGAAAATATCTTGGATATAAGGAAAGGGAGAGATCAGGATATAATCTATGTCATCGAAGGACTACCATAAGCAAGTAGATGTACAGTATGCAAGATGTGGTACTGAGCAACGGGCAAAAACAAACAAGTATAATCCATTATTAAAAAAAAAAAACAGCAAGTACTAGACATGGAACAAGAAAACATGGCAAGACTATGCAGTGACAGACAAAAAGTATGCAAGGTTTAACAGAGAATGTATGAATGCAATCGGGAAATATACCACAGGATGAAAAGGAAGAAAAATCCAGAAAGCAGGAGAACAACAGGAGAACACTTTAACAACAACAGGAGAACTACAGTTTCCTTCATTTGGTAAAAATATATTTAATCTTTATTTATTTAGTTCCTTTATTGGAGGAACTAAATATATTTAATCTAAATTAATATTTAGTCAACTCACTGCTAGACTTTATAAAAGCTTTGGAGAATGTGAGGGAATCCCTTAGCTCTGATC
Source organism: Notarius quadriscutis (assembly GCA_026167865.1). Classification (NCBI taxonomy): domain Eukaryota; kingdom Metazoa; phylum Chordata; class Actinopteri; order Siluriformes; family Ariidae; genus Notarius; species Notarius quadriscutis. The sequence goes on from JANZLB010000008.1 coordinate 48,677,150, forward strand.
AGCACAACTCTTTACTTACATCTTCATTCTGTCTCTGAGAAACAGAAATCAATTAGTGTCACTACAAAATGTCAAGGTCTTCTGCTACATATGGTACCTTTCCCTGAGGGAACCCTCCCAAAAGGATCAATAAAGTTTTATCTAATCTAATCTAATCTAATCTAATCCCCATGTATGTGTGTAAATCCTTCAAGAAAATAAATCTATTAAAAAAAATAAAAATCAATGATTTCTTACCTTTAGAACCTGAGTGATCCACAAGTGAATTTTAGATATTTCTGTCTGTCTTCTGTGTGAGTTATCTAATCTACAGAGGAAGATCCAGTGTGACATGGATAACTAAATTAAAATCCTGATTAGATATTGATATTGACATTTATTATGATGTCACACACCATGAGAGAGAGAAAGAGAGAGAGAGAGAGAATGAATGATTAACGTCCTAATTTGCTAGGTTGTTAAATAAAATCAGCAAGCCTTTTCGTCACTTATGAAATAAATACCAAGGCTAATCTATAGCTGTCTTAGCTACATCTGGCATTGATCTTTTAATCAAGTCCATAAACCATGTTACAAGAGTTCTTTCTTGAATACTTTTGTTTAAAAGCCATTATAATCATTAATCTCTATAAAGTGGCTTTTTTATATAATTTGGCAACAATGAAAAGATCCAGAAATTAAGGAAATTCTTACCACTGTGTGGTACTGGTGAAATAAAAAAATTAATGAATGGTGGAATCTGGTGGTTCAAAATTGCTGATTAATTTTCCATACCAATATGGCACACACAGTGTTTTTAGAAGAAAGGGATGTTTGCCTGAAACACAGCAGCTCCATCACATCCAAATCCTTGGCTTACTTTTCTTATTCATGTTCACATATCCTGTTTAAGTCTGTGCCAGAGTAAGTGTCATGACATGATTCAAAACATAATAAACATAACAATATGCCAACATACTATGATTCGCAGTGTTTCTTGTCACTTCGATTTATAGGTGATGATTTCTAAGACACATACACGACAGAAAGTAAACCAAATCATACTACATTTGTTGATATATGCACCAATGTCAGGCTGAGAGTTTTGTTTATGTAAAGACTGTTAGCTGTCTGTCACATGTGTACACACACACACACACACTGCAGTAAGATAAGACAGAAGCACATAGGAGTAAACATTTCAGAAGCCTCTGAATCCAGGTTTCTCATGCTGGCAGGAGGTTTCCTCTTCATCTTTTCTTGTTTATGGGTCTTTATGCTGAAGGAAACAAAGGCAACAATTCACCTGAGATGTAAACCAGTTTTACAGAATCATCTTTGTTTAAGCTTTATTGCATCCACTTTTGCTTAATTACAGTCCTTGTACAACAACAATTTGACCAATAATTAGGCCTTTATTCAGTGTTTAGGCTCTTCAGAGGAAAAAAAAAAGGCATGCCTAGTCAGTTTCCTCCAATCAGTAATGCCCTGAATGTATAAAACATATAATGCCTCATTATTTCAGAAATTAAATTTTTAATTGTTGTCAAAGTGCTGTGGTTTAAGAGGAATAAACAACTTGGAGACATGCTGTTGTAGGGAAATAATCAACTCCAGGAGGGTAACAATAACTCCGCCTCATCACACCACTCTGTCACATCTTTCCATATCTTCGAAAGCATTCAAACATTTCACAGTTTTAAAATGAATTCCAGAAAAGACAGAGTACTCACAAGATTCCATGTTTAATAATCTTCAGTAAGTGCTTTATCCTGGTCAGTTTCATTTTGTGCTGAAATTGTGGGAAATGAGCTTTATGCACATTTCATATGTACTTGCCCTTCAGTTGTATTAATTTACAATTCCACTGCAGGTGATAAATGAATCAGTTATTAATAAATAATAATGCATTAATGAACAATAAATGTAAAAAAAAAGGTTAAACAAAAAGTTAAATAAAAATGAAAATGAGAAACATTTTAAATAATGCAAAAAAATGAAAATGAGAACTAAAAATTAAAATAATACTCACTTATGAATACATTTTTTTGAAATTTATGTTAATTAATTAATCAAAATAATTAATTAATTGGGTTGAGTCCACCCTGCATTTTGCACCAAATTGCATTTCTCATCAGGCAAACACACAAAAACAAGGTGTGATTTTGCTTATTCGAACATTTCAGTCCTCTGTAGCTCAAGTTCAAGTTCAAAGTGTTTATTGTCATATGCACAGTAAGGACATGTCCTCTTGCACAATTAAATTCTTAGTTTGCTGTCCACCATGAATGCCTGGTCCATGAATCAGATGTCTTCAGAAGGAAGTTCTTTCTTCACATGTCCCTCAAGCAGAGCTAATGGAGTGTTGTCAGAGAGCAGTGTGTACACTTTCAAATTCATTTCCACTCCAGGTTGGTCAGATGATGATGATGATGATGATGATGATGATTATTATTATTATTATTATTATTATTATTATTATCTCTGAACCTCATCTAACCTGAGCCGCAGGATGGCAAAAGGTCAATGGTGTGAAGAAATACTCTAAAAACAACACCAGGGTAATCAGTGCTCACAGTGAGATAGTGAATGACTTGAGTGTGGGTTCAACTTCCTGCTCTCTAGTTGAGCTTGAGCATTCTCTTTCATCCTTTACTCGCTGTGTTCATCTCTCTCTCTTTCTCTATCCTCCCCCATTCTATCTGTCCACACTCATTTTCTTTATCTGTCTTTTCATCTTGGCTCACAAAAAGACTCCCAAGTCAACAGACTTGTGCTGTTATTGTTGCTGTTCTCTCAGCTGGAGTAAAAGTATAACATCAGGACTATTGAGATCAAAAACACAACAATGTCCTCACAAATACCTGTGTGTATCATGACTGTTACTGTTGTCGCTTGTGGACATGGCTTATCCAGCCATGACAAATGGTAGTAGCTATATATTGATGCTAACTAATTAAACATATATAAATAATGTCTGGAAATTGACTTCATACCAGCTTCATTCTCAAATTAGATTAGCAAATCAAATCACACTAACTGGCTCTACTAACTACTTACACACACCAGAGGCTCCAATGAGCTTTACTACTTCCTTCCAAGCTTCTTTTTTGGTTCATAATATCTCTAGAGACATTTAATAAGAGTCGTATTTATTATGACACTACATGTGTGCAGATGAGATGAGATTTGCAACTGCACTATTGTAACAGCTACTGTTACAGGAAATTAATCAACACCTTCTTACCAATAACTGATAAATATGCAAACTATTTATGATTAGTGAGCTATATAAGTGTTTGTACTTTGGTCATGTGACTACAAGCAGAAGTGCTGTACTTTGTTTCATATTCAGCACTTCACTGAAAAGAACATTTTGCCTGAACTGATTTAATTTAATTTTAAATGAAGTCATTCGTTACATTAAAAAAAAAAAACTTCTGCATAACAATTAAGGACAAACTGCATGGATTTTGTTCTCTGTCCTGGACATGTTTTCAGTTAGCTAATTTTCCATGATAGAAAATTAATCAGCTTTATGTCTGATTACACTGGAGCTATTTGTGAATGTTAAAAACGTGACAAACCAATTAAAATACAGGAGTGGTTCGAGAGCTGCATCATGCTTGGTTGGATAGTGAATAATATTACTACTGACACAAGCGTCTGCTTGCCCATTAGCTTGTTGCAGCTGTGTGTGTCTCGGTACCCTGGGGCAGGACACATCTTTAAGCTGCCGAGCGCTTTGTTTCGTCACTGAGTGTCACTGTCGTCTCTCATCACACTGTGACATTTCTGATGTTTTCCTATTGGCTGTTGGGATGCTATATTCTGCCACATTTGTTTTCCTCCCATCCACCCACAATGTGACAAAGGGGAAAATATTGGCACCCCTTCGTCATTTATCTGGTGAGCTAATTTTTCAAGCGACTCATTATCGACTTGGGTTGTTAAGAGAATGTCTCAGAACTGCACTAAAGGCAGAGCTAAAGTGTGCTATTTTTACTCATGGTGCTCACAGAGGCCATGATGAATGGCGTTGGATCGTCTAGGTTGATCATAACAATAGTCACTAAATAAAAGGCATCACAAAGTGCTCAGTGATCACAGCAGGGACCAAATCACTAAATCTGGGAGTCTGCCAAACATTAAAAGTCCTTGAATCTTTGCCATGAGGAAAATCAGAAAACACTCTTTTATAGGAACAAATGATGATGTAGTGCTTTGTAGTGTTGTAGTATTTGAGATCAGTTTTGGTCTCAAGACCAGTCATGAGACCACCTTTTGAAGGTCTCAGTCTTGTCTCAGAAACAACCACATTTTTACTTGGTCTTTTCTCAGTCTCAGACATAGAGGACTCTGGATTTTATTTCAAAACTGGTCAAGACCACAAGTGCAGGGATTTCACTAAATTGCCTGTGTATTGTCTGATTTATTTGTTAACATTGTTACTGGAATTGAATGTAAAATGCCCTACTTCAAATGCAGCCAATAACTTGACTCATTGCTAATTTTAAGTTTTTGTTACTGTTAATAGCCGTCACCCCCCTTCACACCCACTGGCCTGTTCCTGGTCTTGACTCATTCTCACCCTGCCTTGGTCTTTGTCTTGACTTGATCTCAACCCTTCAAAGTCTTTGTCTTGTCTCGGTTTTGATGCACTCTGGTCTTGCTTATGACTTGGTCTCAGTTTAGTTGGTCTTGACTACAACACTACCTGGCAGAAATGAATTATGGTAGAAAGGTGAAATATATATTAAATTACTATCAATTACAAAAATCACAATATAAACCAAGTTTGGGAAAGTGATTGAATGTCAAATTCAAAAATCTAATTCATCGTTTTTACTCTAGAAATATGAAAATGTTACTGTATTATAATTCTCGTACAGTGAAACATTTGAATTTAATAAATGTACTTTTCTTTCTCAATTTTCTTGATTTCTTGCTTTTTGAGGATAAATAATAATTGTGATATATCTCAGGTTTTATGAAATTATCATTATCATTTCTGTAGTAACAATGCATTCATGGGGATGTTTTCATACCGCAGTGGTGTTGGGTTCTGGATTGTGATTAGTCAGAAGGTGCTGATTAATTTTCTACAACAGCAACTTTGACAATAGCAGAGCTGCAAATCACAGACTTCATGCAAATAAAACACTTGGGGACATGTTGTTATGAGAAAATGATCAACTTCAGGGCTGTAACAGTTAATGTTGTTGTCAAGACAAACTAAACCAAGACCAAGTCATGACCAAGACCAAAATGTATCGAGACCAAGACAAGACCAAGACTTTGAGGGGTTGAGATCAAGCCAAGACTGAGACCAAGGGTAGTTGAGACCAAGTCAAGACCAGAAACAGACCAGTATGTGTGAAGGGGGGCAGGGGAGAGGTAACAGCTGTTAACAGGAAGAAATTTTTCAAATTAGCAATGATTCATATTATTGGTCACATTTGAAGCAGGACATTTTATATCCAATCACAGTAACAATATTAACAAATAAATGAGACAATGCAAAGACAATTTAGTGAAATCCCCACAGCTGTGGTCTTGACCAGTTTTGAAATAAAATCCTGAGTCCTCCATGTCTGAGACCAAGACAAGAACAAGTAAAACTGCAGTAGATTCCAAGATGAGACCGAGACCTTCACAAAGCAGTCTTGAGACTGGTCTCAAGTACTACAACACTAGTAACAGTAACTCTACTTCATCACAACAGACTTAAAATGTAAGGAAAACAGATGAGACTGCACTTATTAGTTTTCACGATATTTTGAGCAATAAATATGATCGAATGGGAATGAATCATAGGTGGGAACTGAAGTTGTATGAATAAAAGTTTTGGGGAACATTCACACAGTTGTTCTGAGGAATGTTCTGGAATGAACCAATGTGACCACAGGATAATACAAAATGAAAATGCAAACAGCAACAGACACCAGAGGCTGAATGTTTGGATTAACATTCAATTTTAAATTGAATTCCGATTAATTTCCTTGAAGAGACAGAAATTTTCATATTTTGATTAGCATTAAGGAATGGTAATAAATTCCTGTTCCTATTTTCCACTAATAGAATTCTCTCACACTGAGAAATGGTATCAATCAGGTTCCTTCAGAAGCTGGGGCATTTCAGGATTCGTCAGGTGGAGTAAAATGGAGCTGTATGATGTGTTCAGCAATTCTTCCTCTGAAACACAAACACATATATATAATTTTCTCATTATCTCTAACTGCTTTATCATGATCCACTTTAAATCCATTTGCATAAGAAAACATTAGGAGTCAGGGAGAACGTGTAGAATGAGGAGCACCTCTGAGCTGTTCCAGAATGTTCTCTGACTGCAAGTAGGAAGAAAAAGAACTGAAATTGTTGCAAAAGCTTTCTCAAAGCAGCCATTTTCCAGCATTATCCTTCTTTTTGTGTGCTTCTACTCAGCTTGAAACATGCCGCCATCTTAGATCATGATACATTTGTCTACAATTACCACAGTTCCTTTGGTAACATTTTCTTTCTTTTTTTTATTAATCATCCTTCTTTCTGTTTGTTAGCAAGCTGAATGCTAGTTATTAGGCTTTCACTTTGTAGGTGTTTTAAGCTCCTTCAGAAATTAGAAAGAAGAGAATAACATTTATGGCACAGAGATAATTTATAAACTGCAAAGTCAGTGTAACTGAGTGACACTTCACAAAACAGTACAAAGTACTGTAGTGATTTATGAAGAGTCCAGAATGAAAGTATAACCTTTAATAACCAGCATGATATTACTGATCTAATGTCTTACATCCAAAATATCTTCAAAAAGTTTTACAGTAAGGCAAGGCAAGTTTATTTATACAGCGCATTTCATACACAGTGGCAGTTCAATGTGCTTTACAGAAGTAAAAACAATAAAATTAAAATATAAAATTAAACAAAATAAAAATATGAAAATTAAGCAATAATAAAATGAAGTAAAAATTCAATTAAAAAATTAAAATAAAAAATAATAAAATAAAGTACAAATTTGCAAAGTATAAATTAGTCATTTATTTTGATCACTTTTAGAGGGTGGGTGAAGTCCAGTGGATTTTTATATCCATTTGTTTTTGATGTCTTTTGTATTAAAGAGCCCACATGATGGGTATTAATCTGCAATCAGATCAATTTAGGCTTAGAAGCAATGACTGCATAAATTGCATCATTTGCAAAGCAATATGAGAATATGATTTAGAAAATGGCTCATTTCAGTTCAAACATCTGATTGGCTGAGCTGAGATTGAAGCCATTGTAAAATCTTCGATATACAGTGGTGCTTGAAAGTTTGTGAACCCTTTAGGATTTTCTATATTTCTGTATAAATAAGACCTAAAACAACACCAGATTTTCACACAAGTATTAAAAGTAGATAAAGAGACCCCAGTTAAACAAATGAGACAAAAATATTATACTTGGTCATTTATTTATTGAGGAAAATGATCCAATATTACATATC
>JANZLB010000008.1:48727244-48738160 GCA_026167865.1 Notarius quadriscutis
CTCAGTTTAAACATTTGATATGTCATCTATGTTCTATTCTGAATAAAATATGGAATTTTGAAACTTCCACATCATTGTATTCCATTTTTATTTACAATTTGTACTTTGTCCCAACTTTTTTAGAATCAGGGTTGTAAGAAGTACTTTATACACTACATGTAGGTGCTTATACCTGGGTGTTTCATAGTCATCCCAAAATCTTAGGGTACTTTCATGCTTAGTGCTCTTACTATTACTTTTTTTTTGTGCTGATATAAAAAAAAAGATCCATCACACACACACACACACACACACACACACACACACACACACACACACACACTCTTACCAATTCTAGCTAGTATCAACTAACTATGTACTCTTGCTTTCTAGCTAGATTAGATAATATTATTCTCATTAATGCACATGAAAGATTGATGTAACTGTGGCAATGAAGATGTTGTTTGTCTTCGCTGTAGCTTTGGAAGCAGAAGATATATGGAGCTACAGTTAAAGTGACATGTCACATTGCATTCCGGTAAACATCCCAAACATACACATGCTGTTATTTCTAGTTACAGTGATGTTGGAATATATCTCATTAAAGCTGATGGATTATACCCCTTTTACACAAGTTAACACAGTTCCCTGAGGTCTTAATGAAATTTCTGTGAGATGCTTTGGTTAAACTTTCACAAGGATAAAACACCGCAGCTCCCTTCTCACCATGCCTAAACAGCCCTGTTCAAAATGGCTGATGTGAGTGCCTGTTCCTTTAAATGATAGTCACTGCTCACTCCACCCCCTGTTCAGCCAGTAGCACTTTCCTCATTAATATTCATTCACTAAGGCAGTTCTCAAGCCATGAGTGAAGATACTCAAATTGCGAGGTGGGGGCAGTATAATTCTAACGAACTCCCCTTGTGACATAGAAAGGGGAGCTGAATCTGAACGGCTTGTTGAAGCATATTTTCTAAAATAGGCAGCCAAAAGAAAGAGACTGTGAGTCTTATTTCAGAGTTTACTTGTGTTGGTAGGCACTCCAGACAGGAATGGATCCAGCCCAAGAATCTGACAGATGCACATTTGCAGAAACATTTTCACTAATTTTACCAGATCACTATGCATTTTCACGGGGAACAGGCTGAGCCCTTTCTGAAGAGGGCAGCCACAGCCCACTATGACTGTGGCTCGGCCTGCTATTCACTCCCGAAGCTCTGCACAAACGTGGCTCGCCAAAAACTTTAATATGAGCCCTGGCTCCAGCCGCGCATGCACACAGGGATTTAAAAATTCATAACTCAGCCACTGAAAGTCATAGTCCTGTCAAACTTTACAGGCACCTACCTCTCCCCAAGACTTTTCAAACCAGCACAGGCACAGCCCACTTAGACTGCAGCTTGGCCCGTTATTTATCCCCGAACACTCCTGTGCAATCGTGGCTCACTGAAAACTTTAATATGAACCCTGGCTCCAGCTGCCCACTCACATTGGGATTTAAAAATTCATAACCTGGCCACCAAAAGGCCTAGCCTCACCAAATTTTACAGGCACCTCCCTGTCCCCAAGACTTTTCGAAATAGCCCAGGTACGGCCCTCTACGACCGCAGCTCAGCCCATTATTTGGGATGAATTTCAACCTCTTTCTGGTGCATTTTATTAGTTTGACCTAGATTCTTTGTCTCAGGTCATGCTATACAAAGCAACATGAGAATACAGTTAATTAGGTCAAGTAAGCATCACTGCTTACCACAGGTGGTCAGGTCCTAAACCATTGGTCTGTTGATCTGTGGCTATAGCCCATGTAACCAGCGAGTGGTAAAGTAAATAAACACCCTGTGACCGATACCAAGTGGTGCACATATATTTCTGACTGATGCACGTGCATCAGTTACATCAGTCTGGATCTGTCCCTGTCAGATACCCAAATGTATGTGCACAAGCACTGAAAAGGTGAGCTTTTCAGGATATGTGCCCTTTAAATATTTTTTTTCATAAATCTCTGCATATTTGCTCACTAATAAATTTTTGTTTTTCACTGGGAAATGACAAAAAAACCACAAATACATGAGTTTAAGCAGCATCATGTTTTAGTTTTTTTCTTGTTGAAAGTGGCAGTTAAAATGTAGGGGCAAAGGGGCAAGTCAGGTGTCACTTACAGCCCCCAAAGGTTAACAAAAGAACCCTGGTCCTTTATAACTCTGTTATACATGTAAATGTGATTACCACTACTGTTTGACAACATTAATATCATTCATTCAGCTTCGTAAATACTTAAATTTATATGCCTCACCAAGCTTCAGTTAAAAATAACATTTAATTTCATGCTTGTGTCAGAAATAGATACAATAAATATGGTGTAAATATGGTTAGCTCACAGGTGGATGCTTTGAAAATTGCTCACTTCTTGTTACTAACAACAAAATAATAGTCTTCATGATAAATTACATTGGATCCCTAATGATAATTGTGTTCTTCTGTCTTCTCTGTCATAAAAATACAAAAATTATAACATTTTTTCAAGATAAGCCTTACATAAATTCTCCAGCATTGCTCTAAATTATTTATGCAACACTTATGAATGTGTTATTAATGCTTAAGATAGGTTTCCTTCAAATGAAGTGTTAGTGAATCCCTATTAACTCTGCATAAGATTAGAATATTAACTCCTCAAGGAATCACATCAAGATAAAAGAATCATCACTTGTGGCCATGATTTGATCTATTTCTTCTCCTCACTACTCATCCACGTGGTCCACCAAGGACATTCTCCTCAGTCTCTGAGAGCACACAGATCAACTCAATTATCCCACCTTTCCATGGGTGTCATAAAGGATTAATCTAGCCAAGTAACCATACTCCTTTCTTCTCTCTTATTCTTATCTAATTCACAAGAACACAAACTGCGTACTTACATCCTGGCAGAATGATGGTCAGAACAGCTTGACTTCAGTTTTGTCACGCTTTTTTCACTATTCTTCTGAATGGGTTCGTCCACTGTGAACTGAAGAGAACAATTACATCATTTGGTCCCTTAGGAGGTAATAAAGAAACCTGTCAGGAAAAGAATGGAAATTTATCATTTATGGTTTTTTTTTAACCTTTAAAGATTCAAAGTAGAGCAGAGTGTTTTCTTATCAAAAAGCAAGAATTGCAAGTCGAATAATCTTTACTTATCCAATAAATCTTTAAATAATTCTTGATGAACCAATTGTACCAAGTACCAAGAAGATAAATATTAAACTCCTTGACAGGTTCTAGACATTAAGAGGAAAAAAGGACCAACAATTTTGGAGTTTGTACCTCACACTTACCCAGTTAATACAACCCTGATTCCAAAAAAGTTGGCATATTGTGTTAAACATAATTAAAACAGAATGCAATGATTTGTAAATGCTTTTCAACTTATTTTCATTTGAATACAATACAAAGACAAGATATTTAATGTTCAAACTGATAAACTTTATTATTTTTTGTACACCCCTTCTGAATTTGAGGCTTGCAACACATTCCACAAAAGTTGAGACGGGCATGTTTACGACTGTATTATATGACCTTTTCTTTTAACAACACTCAGTAAGTGTTTGGGAACTGAGGACCCTAATTGTTGAAGTTTTGAACATGAATTTTTTGATATACGACTTCAGTTGCTTGAGAGTCCAGGATCGCTGTTGTCGTATTTTACTCGTCAATATGTGTGACACATTTTCAGTGGGAGGCAGACAGGCCAGTTTAGTACCCACAGTCTTTTATGATGAAGCCACACTGTTGTAACGCATGCAGAATGTGGCTTGGCATTGTCTTGCTAGAATAAGCAGGGATGTCTCTAGAAAAGATGGCAGCATCTTCTTCTTTTGGCTGCTCCCACCATAGCAGATCTGTTCCGCATATTTGGTTTGGCATAGGTTTTATGCTGGATGCCCTTCCTGATGCAACCCTCTGCAATCTACCCAGGCTTGGGACCGGCACTAAGTATGCATTGGTTTGTGCAACCCTAGTGGCTGGGTATTTTACCTAATCTGCATGTCTTCGAACTGTGGGGAAACCAGAGCACCTGGAGGAAACCCACGCAGACATGGGTGGAGAACATGCAAACTCCACATAGAAAGGCCCCCGTCAACCATGAGGTTTGAACTTAGAGCCTTCTACAGCAGCATATGTTGCTCCAAGTCTGTATGTACCTTTCAGCATTAAGGGTGCATTCACAGAGGTGTAAGTTTTTCATACCATGGGCACTAAAACACCTCATACAGATGCTGACTTTCAAACTTTGTGCTGGTAAGAGTCTGAATGATCCTTTTCCTCTTTAGTCCAGAGGACTCAATGTGCATGATTTCCAAAATCAATTTGAAATGTGGACTCATCAGACAACAGCACAATTCCCCACTTTGCATCAGTCCATCTCAGATGAGCTCAGGCCCAGAGAAGTCAGCGACATTTCTGGATGTTGTTGATTATATGGCTTTTGCTTTGCATGGATGAAGCAATGAACTGTGTTTAAAGACAACAGTTTTCCTTAGTGTACCCTGGCCCATGTAGTAATGCCCTTTATGCAATCCTGTCAGTTTTTAATGCAGTGCTGCCTGAGGGATTCAAGGTCATGGGCATTCAGTGTTGGTTTTCTGCCTTGCCCCTTACATGCAGAAAGTCCTTTGGATTCTCTGAATCTTTTGATGATGAGGGGGAGAGAATCTCACCCCATCCTGGTAATGACTGAACCTTTCCTATTACCAGTGAACTTGTTAACCTGTAAAATGTAGGCTACCAAAAAAGTGGTTTTTCAGCATTCCACAACTTTCCCAGTCTTTTGTTGCCCCGTCCCAATTTTTTTGGAATGTATTTCAGGCATCAAATTCAGAATGTTTATCAGTTTGAACATTAAATATCATGTCTTTGTATTGTATTAAATTGAATATAGGTCAAAAAGAATTTGCAAATTATTGCATGCTGTTTTTATTTACATTTTACTCAGCATCCCAACGTTTTGTAATCAGGGTTGTACATACAATACTAGAAAATCAAGAAAAAATGTGTAATTTCTTTCAGAGTTTTTTGAGGGTTCATTGGTTAACTAAAGGGTATTTTTCTTAAAAAAATAAAAGATTTATTTGAAAGCCTTCTAACAAATTTAAGGGTTATTTGGTGTTAAGGGTTATTTGGTTGGCCGTCTGAAAGAACCCTTAGATATTCTTGCATCATATTTTCCTCTTAGATGTTTCCTCTTAGAAAGAGTTCAAATGTTTGGGATGATTAAATGTTTCCTCTTAGAAAAGGTTCCAGTTAGAACCCTTCAAAAGGCTAAAAACTGTTAATTGTTCAATGAACCCTTAAATACATTTTCATTTTGAAGAGTGTATATCAAGATTTTAGCTAAATTGTAAACACCTGATAAGTTCTGGATATAATACAGATTTTTTAGGGGCTCACTGGGTAATTAATGGTTCTTAGCCTACATTAAACCTTCTTAAACCTACACTTAAGAATTATTTGGTTATACTTTGAGTAGGCATGTTCAATTCAAAATTCAGTTCATGATATTGGGTTCATGAATTGATTTTCCCACAATATTTTTTGAAAAAAAAAAGATAAATGTTTACAAAATAAAATGCAATATTTATTTCCATATTCTATATCAATTTCCTTTTCATATATAAAAAAACTTTATTTATTTTCTTAATAACCAACAATAATTTTGTATCCACATTTGTAAAAGGTGGAGTAAAATATAATAGCGTATTAACTAAAATATTCCTTTAATTATAAATGGAAAAAGAGTTAATAACAAATAGGCCTTTTCTTTATAAACATTTATGAACATTTGTTCTGTCTACATTTGCTTCTCTTTTCTTTAGCTTTTTTCAGTCTGTAAAAAGAGAGCTCTGATTTCTGGTTAAATCTATTTGTACACTCAATCACACAAAAGCTCTTTCCCATTTTAGATCTGCTTTTTTTGTGTGTTTTCAAGGGATTAGAGCTCTGTTACTTCCATCTATGGTGAAGCCATGTGTATTCCCGTTATTGTACATTATTGCACCCTATGCTGTTTAAACAACACAATTAGAGCTAGGAAAAGATAAGAGATTATGCAGTTTGATAATAATCACAATTCATTTTTATTTCATCAATTTGAAACATCATAAATTTGTATCACAATTTGTCATTGCATGAAATATTATTACATGCCTACCTTCTAGGGAAAACCTAAAAGTGTGATTCCCTATCAGAAATGGCCCTTTAGTAGGCTATACTGTACTGATCCATGAAGAATCCTTGAAGAATCTTTTTACTAAGTTTATACCAAGTACGAAGTAGCTAAATTAATGTTTCCTTGGTTGTTCTCTGAGAGAACCCTGAGAGATTCTATGTAGAACCCAACAAGAAAGTGTTTCTCCATTTGAAAGGGTTCCAAATAGAAGTATTTTGGGATGTCAGGAACCCCTCGTCAGTCCAATTAACCCTTCAAGAAACCCAATTATAGGTTTTTAGCATCTCCAAGACTGAACCTTTTATGATACTGAAACATTCTGTTGATGAGTTCTACAAAGAACCTGTAAGGATTCCTCCTGAGGAACAAATGAACAACCCTAAGAGTTTTAAATTTTCTAATGTAACTCTGCCCATTCACCCTTAATCTTACAAGTCATTTATGATGATGATGATGATGATGATGATGATGATGATGATATTTAAATTTTCTGTCTTGGTTTTGGTCCTGTTACACACTTGTAGACTTTTTAAAAGCTTGTGGAAGCACCTTAACCAAAACCATCCATACAGATCCTCAGTTCCTTTTATAATTGACACATTATTGGTGTATTATTAAACTCATCAAAACAATAATGATGTGATCTAAGGCCAGTTCCTGCTGGAAATGTGTAATAGCTAGAGAAGTGTGACATGGGTGATTTTGGCTTTGCTGATCAGAGACCATGAAGCATTTGAAGTGTGTGTTTAGTATGCAGCACGGACAGCTCAACTTCACTCATCACCTCTGCACCGATCCTGCTCAGCTCTCAAGGGATTAACGAGTGACTGAGAGTCAGCATTCAAGAATGAAAGCAGGGAGAGCAGAAGAGATATATAGATAGATGGACAGACGAGATGAGGGGGACGTGAGGACTGGGAAAGGAGAAGATGAAAAACAGAAAGACTGACAGAGAGGGAAAAAAGCTGACAGCTCTGAATGCCTGACTGAGTGTCAGAGGAATGGACCAGAATAATGAAGATGATGAAGATAAAGAGTATGATGATGATGGTGATGATGAGGCCATTGTTTGTTTTCTAATCAAGATCTTTATTTCCTGTCAGTCAACCTGTCAGACATCTAACATATGAAATCCAATCTTATAAAGCCTTCATGCTGTACTAGGAAATGGTTTGAGATGAGCTTGTATTCCTGCATTAACACTGGCAAGCAACATATCAACAAGCAGCTATTCATTCTAGGTACATAGACAATGTGTTAACCAGAAACAAGGATTTCTAGCTAGTGTTAGTTATCCCTTATGCTCTCACACTGGTGGCTATTGTATAATAGAGGGAGACTGAGATACAAGGTCGTACTTTGGAATAGATGATACATCCATCCCTTAACTGTAACTACTTATCCTGTGCAGGGTTGCGGGCAAGCTGAAGCCTATCCCAGCTGACTATGGGGAAGAGGAGGGGTACACCCTGGACAAGTCACCCAATCATTGCAGAGCTAATACATAGAGACAAACAACCATTCACACTCACACCTACAGTCAATTTAGAGCCACCAATTAGCCTAACCTGCATGTCTTTGGACTGTGGGGGAAACTAGAGCACCCGGAGGAAACCCACGCAGACACGGGGAGAACATGCAAACTCCACACAGAAAGGCCCTTATCGGCCGCTGGACTTGAACCCAGGACCTTCTTGTTGTGAGGTGACAGTGCTAACCACTACACCACTGTGCTGCCATCATATAAACCAATGCTACTTTTTTTTTTGTTTCAATTCATCTGGGGTTTTATTGCATTTAAATTTAAAAGCAGTTGTCTTTTCTCTTTGCATGCTAGCTTTTTTGTCTAGTCATTGTGCATCCTGGAAAAACAAAGTGGTCTCCCCATTGAAACTGTTGCTCAGAGAATGAATGAGACACATTTGCAAAGATACACTGACCATATATCAGTCAAGTAGTCTTTCACTTTGATGGGTTTTACCTCTGCTTGCCATCTGTTGTTTTAGCTACCATGCTTGTGTCCATGTAATGAATGTATTTGCACTTTCAGTGAATACTGCACAACATTTCTTGCCAGAGCTTTCTGTCTCTGGGCTGGTGCTGTGCTGTAGGAGTTAGATCAAGCAGCCAAGATGTCAAAGAATGACCCCCGGGACATTGATGAGGATGCTATCCTCAGGGGTCTCAGTGCAGAGGAGCTGGAACAGCTCGAATATGAGATACAGGACATGGACCCTGAGGTAAAGAACATATAGCACATTAATAACCATTCCTTATTCTGAAGCTCAGCTAAGTCCTCCCCACCCACACAAATGCTCAATTTGCTGCACAGCCTACACATGGAGAAAGAGGAATTTGTATTGTAACACAATTAAAAATGCAAAAATATTAAAGTGCATTAATTAACAGCATACAACTGGTTGGAAAGTCTAAAACAAATCCTGTGGATTGTCTTTGCACACTACTTGAGCTTTCCCAGAACCTTATGGTAACAGGATATGCACATGATTGAATAACCGAAGAAAGGTTTTTTTTTTTTTGGTCATGTTTCAGAATGCGATGCTCCCAGCTGGATTACGTCAGCGTGATCAAACAAAGAAGAGCCCAACAGGTCCATTTGACCGCAGTGCTCTGCTTGATCATCTAGAGAAACAGGCCCTAGAACATCAGGATCGAGAAGACCTGGTGCCCTTCACTGGGGAGAAGAAAGGTATTTTCGCTGCTACCTCAGTCAAAAGAGAGGGATAATTCATGGACTCTTTCTTTCAAACTGAATCTCAGTCTCTTTCCAGGGAAGAGATTTGTTCCCAAACCTGGAGCAGGAAAGATCCCAGAAGAGGAGCAGATCACTCTGGAACCAGAGTTGGAAGAAGCTCTGAAAAACGCCACAGATGCCGAGATGTGTGATATTGCAGGTGGGTGGAATGGCATATGTCCCAGCAATTCTCAGCAAAAGCAACTGTTGTGTTGGCAAATCGGCCAAAGCTGTCCCTATTTTTAATCTTGACCATCCTTGGCTATTACTTAACCTTCATGCAAAATCCTCTGTGCCTACACTCAGAAGAAATCCACAAGTCTAAGCCACAGTTACTTAAAATATACAGTAGCAAGTCAGCTAGCACACGGAGTCACATGGTATTTATTCAGTCAAATATGTCATCAGCATTAAAAAGCTCATTTATTATGGTCCTAAATGGACAAGAACAATGAGATTTGAGAGCCTAAGAAGCCTAAAAAGAACACTATATTAAACTGTCCTATGATGGTAACTGGTGGCCGTATGGCAGATATTTAACTGACACGTCATAACAATCCAACATCACCTGTTTTTCAGTAGTTCGAATGACTTAAGTTTACTTAAAAAGAATCAGAGAAAAATATATAGAGTTGAAAAGAGTGACAGTCGTATGGCTCACTATGCATTACAGATGTGACTGAACTTGGGCTATACCCCATAGTATCTGATTCCCATAGCTCAGCAGGTCACCAAAATAAGCTGGCTGAGAACCACCGGGTTAGCATTAACATGTGTCGAAAGGGGGTTGGGAGGCTTGAAATATTGAGAAGGGCCTGTAGGCTGATGATACTCACAAAACCATATGGGAAAATAATAGTGTTACAGGTTGTTTATGCTGCTTAAAGCAGCAGAAAGAAGCCATGTTTCAGTAGCAGCTGTGTAGAGTATGATCAGTACTGCTGAGGCCTTAGAATGGTTATTAGAAAAACCATCTCCTTGTTGTGCATGCTTCATAGTTATGAGGCTAACATTGAACATTTATGATCACTGATTAGCATCATGCAAACTGGATGCTGAAATTATTATACTTACTTTAAACTGTGATAAGCAGTCCTGTACAGACAGAACATGGCATTCTTTAGTCTGTACAAATAATAAAACCGATTAGCCTCATAAATTCAAACAAAACTAAAATTTTCAGCTTGTGGAAAACACACAAAGTTGTTTAAAATTTGTGTAAATTTAATCCTAGATTTTTTCCCCCTTGAATCGTTCATTAAAGGAAAACTAAAAGTGTTCATTCTGTGCTGTGGTGGTGGTGGACAATGCAATTCTCTGGGTGAAGCTTACTGTAGCACAGCCATTCATCTGGAACACATCCAGTTTGGGATTAAAACTCCTCTACAACTATGGCATTCCTCTGCCTGTGGTGTTTTTGAATTAAAAAAAAAAAATCACATTTACCGAGTTGACATGTAGCAGGCTGGTGGATGCTGTTTCATAAAACGCAGCTGCCCTATTGTCTTTGATATTAATAGTGCTGTTGTTCGTAGGATTATTATAGCGAGCATAAGCCATAGTGTAAAGGCAGAGTAATGTATGTATAAGCAGCTGTCCATATGTCTGCCATTACTCCTGAAAAGGTCTTCCTGTCCCAGTTGCAGTGCAGTGTTGCTAGACAAACCAAACCGTAACCTTGCCAGGTTATCTCTCCCATCCATTTTTCCCATTCCATTGAAAGTGAATAAATAGCATAGCTGGGTAGGAAATGCAGAGTCTCACAACACAGCAGTTGGAAACACATTTATCACTGAACTGCAGTGGAACTGTGGTTTCTTAGAAAATACTTCCACCTGTTGGTGATGATGTGCAACATAGTCAACTCTGACATATTTTCCAATCACATTCCTTACGTTGAAGTTCAGTTCAGTTCAGTTTAAATTTATTGTCCCAAAGGGAAACTTGTCTTGCAGTCAGGTACAGATACACATAAAT
>JANZLB010000008.1:48749584-48760606 GCA_026167865.1 Notarius quadriscutis
TTTGTTGAGCTCGGGGAACAGACACAGTCTCGATGTAGTGGACCCTGAGTGATGACTCTGTGCAGCTAGCAGACAGTTGGTTTAGCCTGTTCGTCTGCTCCCTGGCCTTGGCTCTGGATCGTCAGAAGTTAACTAGACCTGTTCTGAGACTATGAGTTATGCTGCAAGAAATGAGAGCAGCACCTTCCTGAGTGGGATGGATACCGTGCCGCCCTAACAGGCCAGCAGTGCCCTCAAAATTAGTCCAATTACCTATAAAGCCCACACTGCTTTCAGAGCACCATCTGGACAACCATCAGTTCAGCAACCATAACCTGCTGTAAGCTATATCGCCACAACACATTGGGATGGGGCCAGAGCATACTACAGTAGCGGACATCGCCTTCGCTAATTTAAACACCTCTACAAAGTTACTCTTAGTAACCTCAGACTGACAAAGGCGTATACCATTAGCTCCTACATGGATGACTATCTTTGAGAACATGTGCTTGCCTAGGACCCTAAGATTACCTGCTATGTCTGGAACCCTGGCTCCCAGTATACCCCTGACTAAAGCTGCTAGTGCCCCTAAAGGCCTAGCTAATTTCATGTGCCGTATGATAGAGTCCCCTATAACCAGAGCTCTTTCAGGTTTCTCAGTGGGTGCATCACTGAGGGCAAACCTGTTCGACGCATGAAGCGGAGAGGAGTGGTGCTCCCGTGGACGAGCCTCAGCGGTAGCTTTGGCTCTACGCTTATGCTGCCGAGCCGTCACCCATTCGCCCCGCTGTGAGGGCTCTAATGCTGGAGTTGATGGATTACTAACTCCACCTAGGGCATCCAGACTTTCCCCGGTAGAAACTACACTGTTCTTATTCTCACTAGCCCTCTCTAAAGTTTGGATACACACCTCCAAAGCTGCAATCTTCCCCGTCAGAGAGCTTACTACTCTGCACTTATCACAAATAAAGCTATCACTAGTGACGGAGGAAGAATGACTAAACATCCTGCACTCAGCACACTGAACAGGCTGAAGGTGTGCCATGATGAAAGGATTCACGTACCTTAATCGAAGATCTGTTGATATTAAAGCAGATCCGATGTGGATGGCCTCTGCTTGTGGTCTTTATGCAGGAGGAGAAAAAAAGAAAGTTTCCAGTCTTAGTGTTCTTCCAAAAAATTTAAAATGCGGAAAAGTGAAAGTGAAAGTACAATAAAAAATGAAAAGGATACTGGAAAATGATTTGTAGAAAAAATAAAAAAGATTAGTGATTAATGCCAACACTCATGGAAAAAAGACTCGTCGCAAACAACTCAGAAACCAGGAAGTACCAGTTCTTAATTTTGTACTCAGGATTTTCCTCATGATTGACTATAAGTGACACTGATGATGTTGATATCCCAGGTTCAGCAATTCTGAGTATTTTTTTGCAGGACTGCTATATTAGTATGAAAACTATTATCAAAACTTGCAACTATGGGCCTACATGTCGATGTACATATATACACCAAGTTTATTTTGCATATGAAGCTACATATCTAACTAATAAACTGGCCAGATAGAACAATTAAAGCACAGTAAAACTTGCGTTAATCCCTCCAAACTGCACTAACAGTATTAATCTGCTGTAGTGAGGATTTAAATAAGCATTTTTTGTTATTATTTTATGAAAAAATCTCTAATTACAAGCTAATTAGGAGGAGATGAGCATACTGAAAACCTGATGGAACCTTAAAGTGCAGAATTTGTTAGATCTCTTTTTTCCATGAAACTTTGCGAGTCAGAGGAATGATCAAAAGAAAGTAATGCCATGTGACAGTTAATAAGAAGATGAAAGGTCAACCTTAGCATTCCCCTCAGGGCTGAGCTTCAGATGTTTCCTGAAGGCATGTCTGTAACTATAGATAAAGCCAAGTGAACATCTCCACAGCTTCTACACTGACTTCAGGGACACAGTTATTGAAAAGCTATCTAAAAAATTACCATAAAGATGAATGTACGGTATGGAGCTTCTTGTGTTTTCATACCTTTAAATGTCACCCTAAGTCACTGGAATTATAAACAGCAAGGATGGATTTGTTGGATTTCAAATAAATAGTGTGGGCAGCACAGTGGTGTAGTGGTTAGCACTGTCGTCTCACAGCAAGAAGTTTCCAGTGGCCGATGGGGGCCTTTCTGTGTGGAGTTTGCATGTTCTCCCTGTGTCTGCGTGGGTTTCCTCCAGGTGCTACAGTTTCCCCCACAGTCCAAAGACATGCAGGTTCGGCTAATTAGAGGCTCTAAATTGACCGTAGCTGTGAATGTGAGTGTGAACGGTTGTTTGTCTCTCTGTGTCAACCCTACGATGACCTGATGACTTGTCCAGGGTGTACCCCGCCTCTTGCCCATAGTCTGCTGGGATAGGCTCCAGCTTGCCCGCAACCCTGCACAAGATAAGCAGTTATGGATAATGGATGGATGGATAAATAGAGTTGCTGTGATCATTAGTGGAGAGGTGGCTTGTGCAAATTCTTACAAAGTTCACACCTTTCATGCTCTTATTTGACAACTTTTGGAGTTTTCCAGATGGAGTTTTACAACTATGTGTTGTAGGATTATTTTATACCGCTAGATTACTGTTTAGAGCTTCAAAATATGTTAAGATTTTAATTTCTGTGGCCACTGGTATCTTTGTGCCAGGCTCTCAGTGATACAAGTGTCAACAGGTCAAACTATGGAATGTTAGTCACAAAGGTGCATGACTCTGCTACAAATATTTTTCTAAGATCATGGAGAAATTCTGTTGTATTACTTCGTCTGAATTTATGATACTATACTTTGGGATTTTCCGTCACTGGCTTCCATTAAGCTGAGCCTAGGAACAATTTATGGGTTCAAATATATAGAGGATCTTGTGTGTGACCATCTTGTGTTTCTCTACCACTGATTGTTATCAATCTAAAAGCACTTAGCGTTGACTCATTATTGTGTAGTCAAAACCTAAAGATATCATATGATGAGAGTTATGAGTGGGTCTGCTTCATTTCAAATTCAGCAGAAGTTATGCTTTATCCAATGAGAAGTCTGCATTGGGCAGCCTGTGTTTAAACAAATAAAAGTTATTTTACAATTATTTTAATAGGAGCCACCATTTTGTTCTGGGGCAGTTCTAGGATTGGTCCCTTGTAGCAGGACAGAGTTTAAAATTACTGGGGGAAGTTTAAGACTTCAGTGTGGTCGGGATACACTCGGTGCTTGCATTGTTTTCTACAATAAAGGTGCGTCAAGGTAATTTTTTTTCATATAAGTGTATTTTTGGCTACTTTTGAGGTTCAGACATCCACGACGGTGTCTACTTTGTATAAAGCTGTCAGCTGTGGAAATGTGAGAGAAATAATATTTTTAAAATGTACATTAGACAATAAATAAGCATTTTTTTCTCAATATCTGTAACAATTCAGTCTCTAACAGTTAAGTAGGAGGAGCTGAATGAATTTTGACTGATTTTTTTTTTGGCCCCACCCTCAGGCCCCTGATTCATGACATGACTTTGCAAAGCACTGAGATATTCAGCTGCTTGAAAGCCAAGTTACAAAACAAAAAACACAGCTAAAACACAAAATTCAGCTCATATTGATTTATGAGAATGGTCAAGAGTGCATTCGCAGTCCTTGATTTGTTTTGTAAATCCAAAACTTTATACAGATTGTGTTTACAGACCTGCCTAGGAGCAACATCATTAATTCTATGTCCAGCTTCATCTCATGCACTGGGAATCAATGACACCATCTTACAAAAGCATTACTATGGTTTATTCAGATTTTAATGCATTTCTTGTCATTAAGTTTTTTTCAAATCACAGGGTGATTTTTTTTTTGCCCACAGGAGAATGATCAAAGGCTGTCCTGGGCGCTTGACAATTTCAGACTGAGAAGGGGGTGCAGTGAAGGGGTGTTGGGGAGTGTCTATGAAATGACAGACAAGAGGCCCATCCAAATACAAACAAGTAATCCGAACCAGATGGTAGAAATCTACAACAGAAACTAATACATACAAATATTACCACCATGTTAGGCCTCATATACTCTGCCCAGGTCATATAGAGCATCTGATATATTTTGTGTATCTTTTGGTCTGACCAGTAGCTTAAGAATGTTGAAGATGGCAGTGTGATTACAAAAAATTTCTGTGTGACTATGCAAACCTTGGAACACTATAAGCTTTTTAGAGCAAGCCACTGGATCATCACTGGATTTACAAAAAAGCTCACAGAATCCTGTCTTTAAAAGTTGCAGAATGTTTTTATGTGAAGCACTTGAGTGTGTAAGCAAGGTCTGTGATTCATCAGTTATCATCGTCTGTGAAAGTAGAGGTGTTTTGGCAAGATTTTTATTGACGAAAGCATTTTTGTGATGTCTTGTAACATTATCTTGCTTATGTGAAATAATCTGCTCTGAAACAAGTTTGAGTTTACAGCCTTGAGCTTTGGAGAGCAGGAATATTTGGGCTTGTGTCAAACAGTCACAAGGAACTCCGGAAACAAACAGGATCAGTATTACAATATATTAAAATATAATTACATTTATCCTTTACCCAGCCAATTTTAAGCAATGTGAGAGCATGCTAATGGGTGAGTCACAAAATATTAGCAACAACATACCCCTGTTTATGTAGAAGTGTATATAGAAAAGTGTGTGTTAAATAAGAGAGAAGTGTGAGACTGAAGCCCTGCAAGAAGACTGGGAGGGAAACAGATGGCTAAAATCCAGTCTGTGATATTGAGTAGGGTCACCTTGTGCAGCTAATGGCTTTATTTTTGGAGAGCAAAAGAGAATGAGGAAGTAACATGTTGCAGAAATTTCTGGCTGTTAATTAATGAGATCAGCGTGTAGATGACAGATGACTCATTAAATCAGGCTGCACGAGGAGAGCGTAAAGGTATGTGTGTCTGCATGTTCGTTTGCATGTGTGTGTATGTGGATAACATCTGCAGGATGGAGGAGTCGAATGTGAAAGGTCATGTCCATGACATCGATGACTCAAAGAGAGCAACAGGAAATGTGTGTTGAGGTTTAAAAAGAACAACAGTGACCTTTACACCAAAATAATCTCAGCCCTCAGTCCAGTGTTTATTCATGCTGGATCTTCATGTTGTGTTTGCAGTGGGCGAAATCTTCTGTTCAAGCATGACTGACATTTAAGCCGATAATCACAGCTTTACCACACTAACAATAAATTTAACCCTCAGGAGTCTGAAATCAGGGGGACAAGCATCATTTTCAGTAAGAAATATTTCAGTAAGAAGTAAATTTATTTTAATGACAAAAATGTGTTTTTATCATACACTCTAATATGAGATTATATATTATCATGATATAAAAATTTTATTCTTTGTCAGGACAGCTTTTATGATTTGCATGACTTTTACTGGCACATTACCTTTATATAATTTATACCATTGTACTTTTATTCTATTAATACACACATATATAACACACACACACACAC
This sequence comes from Notarius quadriscutis, assembly GCA_026167865.1. NCBI lineage: Eukaryota > Metazoa > Chordata > Actinopteri > Siluriformes > Ariidae > Notarius > Notarius quadriscutis. The sequence goes on from JANZLB010000008.1 coordinate 48,755,052, forward strand.
ACACACACACACACACACAATCTATCTATAGATAGATAGATAGATAGATAGATAGATAGATAGATAGATAGATAGATAGATAGGTGTGTGTGTGTGTGTGTGTTATAGTTCAGTGTTCCCTTGCCTGATTTTACCAAGCCTCATTGTTCGTGCTGATTACCTGGCTATTGATTGAGTTTGTACCTTGGTTTTTGCCCTCTTTCTCTACCTCTGATATCCTGTTTGTCCCTCGCCTGATCATTTCCTGTTTGTTGACTCTGCCTTTGCTTTACGATTTGAATTTGTCCGCCAGCTTTGCCTCTAATAAACTATCTACTGCTTTTACATCCATATGTTGGCTGCATTCCTGACAATATTACTATTTATTAATTTGTTTATTTACTTTTATGCTTTATACTATTATTTTTGTCACTACTACAATTATTAGTTGCATCCCTATTATTTTTTAGCATTTATGTATTTATTTTGTCTTCCTTATGGTTCTTTCTCTTTTTTTTACTTCACATTGTAATGCAATTTGAGCTGTATTTTAAATTTACGGAATATGTTATATAAGTAGTTTACCTTTGTTGTTTTTATTATGCCTTTTTTGATATGATTCCTTGATTGATATTCAAAGAACTCACACTTGATTCATATAAAATGTTAAAAAGGTTAAGGCATGTTCAGAGGTGGTGCAAATATTACATAAAATCAAGCAAAATCTGTTTGAACTGATGAATTTTTTAGGGAATCAGATTATTATCATTATTATTTTTATTATTATTATTATGGCCTGAGCACTGAGGTGATGGCCTGCACCGTATGTGCAAAGCCCTGTTGTTTTTGTCCTGTTTCTTCTTCTTCTTCTTCTTCTTATTATTATTATTATTAAGGCCCGAGCACCGAGGTGCAGGCCTATGCCCTGCACCATAGGTGCAAAGCCCTGTTGTTTTCATCCTATTTTCTCTTCTTCTTATTATTATTATTATTATCCACGTGAAAATTCATTTTTGAGGCACTTGCGATGCCCAAAAACTCACGAATTTTGGCAGACTGATCAAATGTGCATAAAATCACAAAGTGACATTAAGCAAGGGATTGGGCATGGTCCTGGAGCTCTATAGTGCCCCCAAGAACAGGCTATGGCTGAGATGAAGTTGCTTGGATCGACACAAAATTTGGGGTGATTGATACTCTTGTGATACAGGACAATTGTCACTTGTTTCTAATTGACTCCACCCAACAGGAAGTCAGCCATGTCAGATGGAATGTGGGATTTTGAAATGTTCCCGTGCTGTTTTGAGGGGCTTACCAGGGCTAAAAACTCGTGAAACTTTGCACATATATTTGTCCTATGATACAATTTGAGGTGGTGTGGTAAATTCACCTACTTGGGCTTCATTAACTCCATAGAGCCACCTAGTTCAAAAATACAGATTTAACACCCTGTAAATATTCAAAAACTCATGAAATTTGGTAGACATGTCAGACATGCGTACCGCTACTCAGCCATAGGGGCATGACCCCAGGTGTGTCCGGAGGGCTCCATAGCACCCCTATACATCACTGAGACTCCTGCCGAGTATATAGTTTCACCTATCTGTGTCAAATTTGGTGGTGTGTGGAGTACCCCGAGACAAACAAAATTGACTTTACATTGCATCAGCCATACTCAACAGGAAGTGAGATATTTCTGATTTTGTGCGTTTTGACACATTTTAATGAACTCCTCTTCGGCAGTTTTTTGGATCAATGCCATATTTGGTATCCATCATGTCAAGATGTTCCTGATGATAGGTGAGCTTCAATAACTCCATAGTGCCACCTAATTCAAAAATACATATTTGACACCTTGGAAATATTCAAAAACTCATGATATTTGGTAGACCACTCAGTCATGCTCACCGCTACTCAGCGATAGGGCCTTGACCCCAGGTGTGTCTGGGGGATACCATAGAGCTCCCATATATCATTGAGACTCCTGCCTGGTATATAGTTTCACCTTTCCATGTCAAATTGGGTAGGTGTGTGGAGAGTCCTGAGACAAACAAATTTGCAATATTCATTGCATGAGCCATACTCAACAGAAAGTGACATATTTTTGGTTTTGTGCATTTTGACATGTTACACTTTAACGAACTTCTCCTAGGTGGTTTGTTGGATGCATGCCATATTTGGTATTCTTCATCGCAAGATGTTGCAGATATTAAATTGAGAAGGGATTTCCGATATGTCACAAGATGTTGAAATGGCAAACCAATAAATTTATACATTTTGCCATGCAAACAGAAAGTGAGTTATAAATTCACCATGCATTGCCTAATATAGCTCAAACTTCACAGTTTAGAGAATATCGTGGCTCTGAAGATATCGACATGCCCAAAGACACCCTTTGGTATAGCACCACCATGTGGACATAGACAGAACAAGCTATGGTTTAGATGAAGTTGCTCAGATTGGCACAAGATTTAGTGTGATCGACACTCATGCGATACAGGACAAAGCTCACTTGGTTGTATTTGACTCCGCCCAACAGGAAGTCAGTCATGCTGGATGGAATGTGGGATTTTGAAATTTTCCCACACTATTTTGAGGGGCTTACACTCATGAAACTTTGTACATATATCTGTCTTCTGATATAATTTGAGTTGATATCGGAAATCAGGGGGGCATGGTGCTGTAGTGGTTAGCACTGTCGCTTCACAGCAAGAAGGTCCTGGGTTCAAGCCCAGCAGTCAATGAGGGCCTCTCTGTGTGGAGTTTGCATGTTCTCCCCGTGTCTGCGTGGGTTTCCTCCAGGTGCTCCAGTTTCCCCCACAGTCCAAAGACATGCAGGTTAGGCTAATTGGTGGCTCTAAATTGATGGTAGGTGTGAATGTGAGTTTGAATGGTTGTTTGTCTCTATGTGTCAGCCCTGCGATGACCTGACGACTTGTCCAGGGTGTACCCTGCATCTCACCCATAGTCAGCTGGGATAGGCTCCAGCTTGCCTGCGACCCTGTACAGGATAAGCAGCTACAAATAATGGATGAATGGAGGGATGGGAAATCAGCCTAGGTGGGCTCCAATAACTCCATAGCACCACCTAGTTCAAAAATACAGATTTGACACCTTGGAAATATTCAAAAACTCATGAAATTTGGTAGAACACTCAGTCATGTGCATTCCTACTCAGTGATAGGGCTCCATGTGATAGGCTGGACACCCCAGGTGTGTCCAGGGGATGCCATAGTGCCCCCATATATCATTGAGACTCCTGCCTGGTATATAGTTTCACCTATCCGTGTCAAATAGGTGTGTGGAGAGTCCCAAGACAAACAAATTTGCATTATTCATTGCATGAGTCATACTCAACAGGAAGTGACATATTTTTGTGTGTTTTGACATGTTACATTTTAACAAACTCCTCCTAGGTGGTTTGTTGGATGCATGCCGTATTTGGTAGATGTCATTGCAAGATGTTGCATATAAATTGTGAAGTGATTTCCAATATGTCACAAGCTGTTGAAATAGCAAACCAATAAATTTATAAGTTTCACCATGCAAACAGGAAGTGAGTTATAAATTCATCATGCATTGCCTGATACAGCTCGAACTTCAGAGATTATAGGATATCATGGTTCTGAAGATATACACATGCCCAAAGACATGCAAACAAAGTGTGGCATAAATTCAGCATGCATTGCATGATAGAGCTAAAACCTCAGAGTTTATAAGACATCAAGGTCCTGATGATATCCCCATGCCCAAAGTGAGCCTCTTGTGTAGCGCCACCATATGGATCTGGACAGCAATGATTATATTGCGGAAAAACTCTGACTCATGAAATTTCGTACACACATCAGTCCTGGCCACTGCTACTCAGGGATAGGAAGCTTGGCTCTGGATGCAATGCCCTATGGTTTTTGACATGTTCTTGTATGCAAAGGCCTTTTATCACCATGAGCGGCTATATTTTTTTATTATTTTTTTTTCTCTGTGCAAAAACTCATTTTTGAGGCACTTGCGATGCTCAAAAACTCACAAATTTTGGCACACTGATCAAATGTGCATAAAATCACAAAAGTACATTGAGCAAGGGACTGGGTGTGGTCCCGGAGCTCTATAGCACCCTTGAGAACAGGCGATGGTTGACATGAAGTTGCTTGGTTCGGCACAAAATTTGGTGTGATTGATACTCCTATAATGCAGGACAATTTTCACTTGGGTCTATTTGACTCCACCCAACAGGAAGTCAGCCATTCTAAATGAAATGTGGGATTTTGAAATTTTCCCATGCTGTTTTGAGGGGCTTACCATGGCTAAAATCTCATGAAACTTTGCCCATACTTTGCCCAAACTTTGTCTTTTGATACAATTTGAGGTGATATGGTAAATTTGTCTAGTAGGGCTTCATTAACTCCATATTGCCACCTCGTTCAAAAATACAGATTTGACACCCTAGACACATTCAAAAACTCATGAAATTTGGTACACGTCAGTCATTTGCACCGCTACTCAGTGATAGGGGCTTGACCCCAGGTGTGACCAGGGGACTCCATAGTGCCCCCATGTGTCATTGAGACTCCTGTCCAGTATATAGTTTCATCTATCCATGTCATATTTGGTAGGTGTGTGCCATACCCTGAGAAGAACAAAATTCCCTATACATTGCATCAGCCTTACTCAACAGGAAGCAAGATATTTCTGGTTTTGTGCATTTTGACACGTTTTATGTTTTAACAAACTCCTCCCATGCCGTTTGTTGGATCAATGCCATATTTGGTATACGTCAAGATGTTACTGATGTTAAATTTTGAAAGGATTTACAATGTGTCACAAGAGAAAACCAATAAATTTATACATTACACCACACAAACAGGAAGTGTGTCATAAATTCACCATGCATAGCCTGATGTAGCTAAAACTTCACAGATTATAGGACATCAGGGTTCTGATGATGTCCACATGCCCAATTTGATCCTCTGTTATAGCGCCATGATTAGGACCTGGACAGTAATGATTCCACTGCCAAAAAACTCTGATTCATGAAATGGGCTAGTAGCTATATTTATAATTTTTTTTTTCTTTTTATTATAATTTTTTTCTCCATGGAAAAACTCGTTTTTGAAGCACTTGCAATGCTCGAAAACTCATGAATTTTTGGCACACTGATCAAATGTGTGTAAAATCACAAATTTACACTGAGCAATGGACTGGGTGTGCTCTATAGCACCCCCGAGAACAAGCTATGGTTGAGCTGAAGTTGCTTGGATTGGCACAAGATTTGGTGTGATTGATACTCCTGTGATACAGGACAAAGTTCACTTCATTCTATTTCACTCCGCCCAAAGGGAAGTCAGCCATGTTGGAGGGAATGTGGAAATTTGAAATTTTCCCATGCTGTTTTGAGGAGCTTATGATGGCTAAAAACTAATAAAATTTTGAAAGTACATTTGTCCTATGATACAATTTGAGGACATTGAGACTTCTGCCTGGTATATACAGTGCTCAGCATAAATGAGTACACCCCCTTTGAAAAGGAACATTTTAAACAATATCTCAATGAACACAAACAATTTCCAAAATGTTGA
>JANZLB010000008.1:48780964-48792087 GCA_026167865.1 Notarius quadriscutis
ATGAATTTTCCTAACCAATGAAAAAGCCCTCTCACTATCTGCATCGCTCTGTGGGAGGCACAGCAAAGCAGTAAAAAGTTGTTTCAGCATTGGAAACCTGGCGACACCCAGAGCAGTTTTTACATCAAAGACCTTTCCCCAATATACATCTATTTTCCTGGTCAATAAAAGAAAATCAGAGCACAGCAAACATGTAAATGGTGTTAAATTGCTTCCATCCCCTACTACACATTTTAGAGACAGGTTACCAACAGTCATTATCATCATCACTCTTCATTCAATACTTTTCCAGTTTACTGACGACTGATGGTAGTAACAAGTGTTGGTCATCTGTGTGTACATATAATGTCATCAGCAATTAAAATGTTTAGGGAAGCGAAACCAGAAATCACCGGGTAACTACAGTTGGCTTTGTATAAATGGTGACTCCCAGTATTGCCTCCCTAAATTATCATGATAATGGAGGAAGCTTTCCTAGATGCAAACACTAAAAACTTAAAAAAAAAAAACACACAAATGCTTACCTGTGCAGTCTTTGAATCAGGAAACATTTTTTCGCTAGCTGCAAAAAAATGGTCTGCCATAGTCGGGGGGATGTTGTGTTCCACGAGAAATTGGCAGATCATAACTTCTGCAGTCGTCACAGAAGTCTGTGCAGTCTGAGCCGATGTACTTAAATAACTGAGAAAACCACATGCAACTATAAAACCACATAATCGAAAATAGTTCCGTTTCATTGGGCATGCGTGTTTGAAAAAATAAATGGTGGATGCTAAGAAAATTCTTGGAGTAACGGAAAAAAATCTCTGATACAAAATGTAATTTTCCCATATGAAAATCAGTGTATGCCGTATTAGCCAAAAAATTGCATTTTCCCATAAAAAATACAGGGAAACCATATAACTTGACATGTATGTCTTGCCTCACTTCATCCAACAAGCTATCCATCACTATGGTGAACAAGAAAGGACTCAAAGCAGATCCTTGAAGTCCCACCTTCACCTTGAACCATTCACTATGTGAATCAACTGCACACCTCATTGCTGTTTCACTGTTCTCATACATGTCTTGTACCACTCTAATATACTTCTCATTCACTCCACACTTTCTCATACAATACCATAACTCATCTCTCAGCACTCTATCATATGCCTTCTATCCATATGCCTTCTACAAACACACAATGTAGCTTTCTCTGGCCTTCCCTGTACTTCTCCATTAAACATTCTTAAAGCAAAAATTGCATCCAAAGTGCTCTTCCTTGGCATAAACCCATACTGTTGTTCACAGATTGCTACCTCTCTTCTCAATCTCACCTCCAATACCCAATTTTCTTTCAAAAGAAATATTTTTGGAAATATTTTCCAAAATGCAATTATTATTTTTTTTTAATCTGTGTGTAATGCTTCCCTGATCATGGTGGACACTGACTGAACAGGCAGGCAGGCTCAGGTTCACTTTTGGGTTTTATTTTTGAAACCCCAACTCAAAAACACATACTTTTCAGCAGAATTTAACTGAGGATCATGGTCACAATGTACAGGCATGATTTCATCCCAGAGAAGAAGAAACTCTCTGCTCCTCTCCCCCTTTTATCTGTTCCCTGTCACTGCACACAAACACAGCACATTAATCCACAACAGGTGCATCCATTTTGCCACTCACCTTCCCCAGCATCACTCTCCATTCACAAACCACCCTTTGACCATGCCCCCATGGCCACATACCCCCGCCACCTGACTCAGGCCGGGGACCCATCTGGTCTGCAGCCAACATCCCCCCCCCTCCTGAGAGAGGTAGTCTGCTACCACCATCTGTGCCCCCGGCCTGTGGACCACCTCAAGCTTAAAAGGCTGCAGAGCCGGATACCAATGACTGATCCACATATTGACATCCTTCATGTGGTGGAGCCACTGGAACAGGGCGTGATCCGAGCAGAGGGTGAAAGGGTGTCCCAGCAGGTAATAACGGAGGGTGAGGACCTCCCATTTAATGGCCAAGCATGCCTTCTTGATAGTGGGGTACTTCATGTCTTACATGGACAGCTTGTGGCTGATGTACAGCATGGGGGGCTCCTCTCCCTCCACTGTTTGGGACAAAATGCCCCCCAGCCCTCTATCTGATGAATCAGTCTGCAAAACAAAAGGGAGAGAGAAGTCAGGGGAATATAAAAGTGGCTCCCAATACAATGCAGCTTTTACCTGGGTAAAGGCCTACTGACATGGCTCCATCCAATGGATCATCTCTGGCACTCCCGTTTTAGTGAGGTCAGTCAGCAGGCTGGTGATGTCCAAAAAGTTAGGTATGAACCACCAATAATAGCCAGCCAGACCCAGAACTGCCTCACACACTTTTTGATCTTAGGTCTCAGGCAAGCCACAATCACTGCAGTCTAATCAATTTGGGGACACACCTGCCCATGACCTAAACAGAAGCCCAGATACCGTACTTCTACTTGCCCAATTGCACACTTTTTCAGGTTTGCTGTGAGCTCCATGCGCCTCAGCAACCTCAAGAGCACCCTGAGATGTTGTAGATGTCGCTCCAAATCATTACTATAAATGATTGTCATCTAAGTAGGCTGCTGTATATGCATTGTGGGGGCAGAGAATTTGGCCCATGAGATGCTGAAACATTGCTGGGGCCCCAAACAACCAGAAAGGAAGGGTGACAAATTGGTGTAAACCAAAGAGAGTGGAAAAGGTCATTTTTGTGGAATAATGGAGTCAAGAGTATCTGCCAATATCCCTTTGTTAAATCCAGTGTTCAGTAAAAGCAAGCTGTGCCTAACAAATCGAGCAGCTCATCAATGTGAGGCATCAGATATACATCAAATTTAGGAACTGTGTTGACTTTTTTATAGTCCATACAGAACCGGACCGATCTGTTGGTCTTGGGAACCAAGACAACCGGGCTGCTCCAATTGCTGTGTGTCATCCTCAATTATTCCCATCTTAAGCATAGCCTGGAGTTCATCCCAAACCACATTTTTATTGTGCTTGGGGAGCCGATACAGGTGGCTGCACAAAACCATTCCTGGGGGAGTCTCAATGTGGTGTTTTATGAGGTCAGTGCAACCTGGGAAGAGCAAGAACACATCACAGAATTCCTCCTGCAACCTGTGCTCTCTGGGACAGTGAGAGGTTGTCTCCACAGGGGACCAGGGTGAATTAGGCCACACTTTTTAGACTTACCTCCAGTCCCAGCTCTGCCCTCTCCAGAACTACCATCACCAGAGCCACAGGGACCTCCACTCCCTATGGTTTTAAGAGATTGAAGTGGTAAATTTGATGTGTTGCCTCTATCTGGATATTTGACCTCATAGTCTACCTCCCCAATTCGCCATGTGACCTCAAAGGGCCCTTGCCACTTGTTGAACAATTTTGAGCTTGAAGTGGGTAGTAAAATGAGGACTTTATTTCCCAGTGCAAATTCCCTCAGCCATGCCCCTCTGTTGTACAGGTGAGCTTGACATTCTTGGGCCTGTAGCAAATTCTCCTGGGTTATGTGATTCGGTACTTGGAGTTTTGCTCTCAGGTCAATAACATATTAAATTTCATTTTTGTTTTGAGAAGGCCCCTCAACCCAGTTTTCTCTAATGATGTCAAAGACACCACAGGGCTTGCACCCATACAGCAATTCAAATGGGGAAAATCCAGTGAAGCCTTGTGGGACTTCATGCACTGCAAACAACAGAGGGTAGGCACCTGTCCCAGTTTTTAACATCCATGTGGATCAACTTACAAATCATATTTTTAAATGTTTACTTAAATCGTTTGACCAGCCCATCCATTTGCAGATGAAAAACACTAGTACAAATCGATGTAATCCTCAATAATTCATACAATTTGTGCAGCATGTGCAACATAAAAGTAGTGCCTTAATCAGTCAGGATTTCTTTCAGAATCTCGATTCGAAAGATAATGCATAAGAGTGCCTCTGCAACACTGCATCCTGAGATATTGCAGTGAGGCACTGCTTCCGGATATCGTGTTGCATAATTTACTATGACTAACAAAAAGCGATACCCATGTGCAGATTGAGCTCATGACCCAACGAGATCCATACCAATTTTTTCAAAGGGGAACTATATCAATGGTAATGGGCACAATGGTGCTTTTGGTGTGGCTGCTGGATTAACCAGTTGACATTCATGATATGCTGCACACTACCTGCAGACACTGACGCAAAGCTCTGGCCAGTAGAAACAGACCATGAGATGATTTAATGTTTTATCCTGCCCCAAATGCCCAGCCATAGGATTATGATGAGCCGCATGGAATAAAAAAGTTCCCTACAGCTCTTCGGGACCAACAACTGTATCATCTTTTTTTTAGTTTGAGTGTCCTGAGTCACTCAATATAACCTATCCTTAATAATACAAAAGTATGGGAAGGAAAGTGCAATGTGGAGGATTTGGCCATCAGTTACATTCACTTGGTCAAAAGCATGTCTCAGAGGCTCATTATGTGCCTGCTCCAATGGGAAAGCCCCTAAGGGATTCCCCAGAGAGTGAGGAGAGCTTTCCCCACTCTCTGTGTCATCATGACATGGAGCTGATGCAGACAGCCCTGGGACCGCCTTACCCAGCTAACGTTGTGGTGAGATTCCCCGATGACCTGCTACTGCAGGACTCATCCACTATTATCTGTTTAATTTAGGTTTTAAACCCTCACCAATCTGTTCCCAGGATCAGTGGGTGAGTGAGGCGCGGGCTAACTGCTGCCTCCACACTATGTTTTTCTCCCCAGAATAGTGATGGGCATGAGTAGATATTTGTGTACGTCACTGTGCACACATTTCATCTTCACCAATCATGCATTTCCCAGTGCCCCACATTGAATCAGGCTTTGATGCATGGAGGTCTGATTACAACTGCAACTCACCAAAGCCTGATGTGTACTCCCTTGAATACTCACCGGTATGTGGTATGTTCCAGCTCGATCAGGGTCAGTTTCTCGTGGTTCAAGGATCCGGACAACCGCCCCCACCTCCATCACCTGGCAATGGTCCTAGAAGTGCCCAGGTTCCATGCGGCACCAGCACACTGATCCAAGCCTCACCTGTGCACTGCTGAGACAAGGAGTAGTCACCTGCTGGGAAGACAAAGAAATATAAGGGCACATGGGAGAAGGGGAGCCATGGGCTCACGGAGCTGGGTGCAGAAGAATCAGCCCCTGCTTCCATGGTATGGGGAAGGGATGGGAAGGAGGGGAAGAACAAGAGGGAGGGGATCAGAATGAGAGAGAGTGAGAAAGAGAGAGAGAGAAAAGAAATGGGATGCCTGCCTGCCACTAGAACCATTACCAGATGGTTCTCCATCAGCTCAATCCAGCAGTGACGGGCAGTGGCACTGGACCCATTCTGCTGTCCCCCTCGGCAGCTGAGTGATGAACTGCTCCATTGCCACCATGTCAATGACTCCCTCAATGTCATGGCCCTCTGCCCTCAACCACCACTGGCAGGCATCTTGTAGCTGCTGGCCATAGGCGAAGGGCTGGCCAACCTCCTCCAGCATCAGTGCATGAAAGTGCTGCTGGTGTTGCTCTGGGGAGCAGCCAACTTGGTGTAGGATCACACACTTCAGGTCTCCATAGTCCAGCTGGTTATCTACAGGCAGTTGCTGAGCTACGAGCTGTGCTTCGCTGGTCAGGCGTGGTACCAGGTGAGCTGCATGCTGCTCGTCCAGCCACCCCCATGCCTCTGCTGCTCATTCGAAGAGCTCCAGAAAGACCTCCGGGTTGTCTTGCAGCCCCACCTTCATGAGGGCAATGTGGGGGAACACAACAGACTCCAGGGCTGATGCACTTGCTCAAGTGATGAGGTGCAGGACTGTCTGGCAGTCGTCCTGCTGGGCCTGCAGCAGGGCCTCAAAGTGCCACTCCTGCTCTGTCCACATCGCAACCAGCACCTGGTGCTGGTTTTGTTGGGCACTGGCGAGGACATGGACCAGCTCTTTAAATTTGGGGGAGGGGACTCCATGGTGATGGTTCCCTTTCAATGTCCTGGCTTTTGGCACCAGTGTAATGCTTCCCTGATCATGGTGGGCACTGAATGAACAGGCAGGCAGGTTAAGGTTCACTTTTGGATTAAATTTTTAAAACCACAGCTCAATCAAAGACGGTGGTGCCCTGCTTAGCTGTGGCTGCAATGGCTCATGATAGTGGAGATATAACAGCAGATATCCCAAACAGTTATTTCAATGGAAGTTGGCAATGTAGTTACTCCAGACCAGCATACGACCATCAGGCAATCCTAGATCTACGCGAATCCAGCAGTAGAGTACTCATAGAGGTGACCACTCTAGATCTTCTCCATAGCCTTGGACTGCTATGTCGGCTACATCCAGTGGCCTATGGAGCAGCAAAACCTCATACCAGAGGAGTCTGCCAGTGGTGGAGACTGAGACGGTGTGACAAAGCAGAAGCGGGGATGCCGAGCAGGGCTAACAGCTAAGCTAAAGGCTAACCCATGTAGAACGCCACTTCCTTCCATCCTGCTGTCTAACATCCACTCCTTAGAGAACAAACTGGACTACCTGAAGCTGGAATTAACAACAAAAATGGGAGGTAAGAGACTGCTGCACCATAATTCTCACAGAGACATGGTTAAAACCATCCATCCAAGATGACACCATTAGCATAGAGGGGCTAACAATATTCCGGTCAAACAGATGCAGCTCTCTTATGGGTAAATCCCGGGGCGGCGGTGTTTGCATATACACCAACAATAACTGGTGCAACAACGGGGAGATAGTCTCACGTCACTGCTCTACTGATGTAGAACTACTGACTGTTGAATGCAGGTCCTTTTATTTACCCCAGGAATTCACTATTATTAATAATCACAGCAGTGTACATTCCACCCAGTGCAAACACCAGAGAAGCCCTGAATGTCCTAGACTGTTCCATCAGTGAACTACAATCTACACACCCTCAGGGATTTTTCATCATGGCAGGGGACTTTAATCAGGCCAATATGAAAACTGAATTTCCTCACTTCCACCAATTTGTGGATTTTGCAACCAGGGGAGAGAACACGCTGGACCTGGCTTACAGCAACATCAAAGAGGCATTCAGGGCTGTGCCCCGCCCCCACCTTTGCTCCTCAGACCATCTCTCTGTGAGGCTAATACCTGCATACAAGCCCCTGCTGATCAGGAGAAAACCCACAGTGAAGCAGGTGAGGGTTTGGCCTGAGGGAGCTATGGAAGCATTACAGTACTGCTTCAAGCACAGACTGGGACATGTTCAAGGCAGCTGCAACAGACAATCATCACATGCAGGTGGAGGAGTATGCTGAGTCCGTCTCTGCATTCATTCAGAAGTGCATGGAGGATGTTAGTGTGATCAGAAACATCTCCACATGGGCCAATAAGAAACCCTGGATGACCAGAGAGGTACGCACAATGCTGAAAGCACAGAATGTCGTTTTTAAATCTGGTGACATGGTGGCACTCAGAACAGCTAGAGCCAACCTGAACCATACCATAAGAACTGCAAAGCATGCCCATGGCCAAAATGCTGCCTGACCAGGGCTCGCAACATCAGCAGAGACACCTCCCACCCCCACTATGGACTGTTCTCGCTGCTGGTTTCTGGAAAGAGGCTATGCAGCCTCTGGAGTAGGCCAGGTTCAACAACAGCTTTTTCCCACATGCCACAAGACTGTTGAACCAAATTAATCCCCACCACCACCACCTAGGCAATATACTTTATATTCAGGCAATACACTTTATATTATATGTAGGACTTTATACACAGTTATATTATATATATATATGTATATATATATATAAATTTTCAGGTAATATACTTGCTGCTGTTTCGTTCTGTACTACACTGAGCCAAAGCAACGAAATCTTGTTCTGATGTGTATTGTTTGATGCAAAACTGAATAACAATAAAGTAAGTCTAAGTCAAAACACATACATACTTTTCAGTGGAATTTAACTGAGGATCATGGTCATGATATACAAGCATGATTTCAGCTTGGGGAATAAAAAACTCTCTGCTCCTCTCCCCCTTTTTATCTGCTCCCTGTCACTGCACAGAAACACATAGGCACAGCACATTAATCCACAAAAGTTATATCCACTTTGCCACTCACCATTGGCATTCACTCCATTCACAAACCTGCCCTTGACCACACCCCCACTGCCACACTGATTTGTTAATTCATGTGAACCTTTATTTAACTTACAATTTGATGCCTGCAACACACTAAAAAAAGTTGGGACAGAGGCAAAATAAGACTGGAAAGTTTATAGGATATTCAAATAACACCATTTTGGAAGATTCCAAAATAAGCAAGTTAATTGGTAACATGATTGGGTATAAAAGGAGCATGCACCAAAGGCTCAGTCTTTGCAAGCAAGGAAGGGTTGTGGCTCACTCACTTTATGCCAAAATATGTGAGGCAATTGTTAGTCAATTCAAAAAGAAATTTTCTCAATGCAAGGTTTTACGTCTTTCAGAATCTACAGTACATAATATTGTGGAAAGATCCAGGGAATTTGGAGAAATCTCAGTGTGTAAAGGGCCAAGTCAGAAACCACTCTTGAATGTGCATGACCTTCAAGCCCTCAGGTGGCACTGCCTGAGAATCCGTCATGCTAATGTGACAAATATAGCCACATGGGTGCAGGACTACTTCGGAAAACTGTTGTCACTTAACACAGTCCACTGCTGCATCCAGAAATGCACCATGAAACTATATTATACAAAGAGGAAGCCATTCATCATCAACTCTATGCAGAAACAACACTGACTTCTGTGACGGTCATGAAGCGACTGCACAGAGAAGCCCTCCATAGAGACTGTTCTACACACAAATGTGCGCACGCAGACATTTGCGTACACACACATAAGCCCATATTCATACATGGACTTTTACATTCACGTTTACATATAACATTATTGAGCAAACATTGGACTGGTGCTTTAACAAATGCAATCTTATCGAAAGAAACACGCAAGATTACTTTATTATGCTGTGGACATTTATTGTGCTTAAGTAGGGGCACAAACTTGAGCGCAAAAGAAATGTTTTTGAGCATAAAATGATTACCATTTGGGTGGTTAATGTTTGTTGCGGTTTTCGGTCTGGCAGCATCTGTCCAGCAGCAAAAGGGTGCTGGTAGGAAATGAAGAGTTTACAATTAATTGTAACACTCTGTGAGTATTACAATTAATCTTCTGTATTTTAGAGGTTAGCAGATTCTGAATTTGGCAGTATTTTGTTCATTTCCTGACTTTTGATTTTTTTTTTCTTTTTATAATTTTACTGATTGATTTGAATTTTGCCTATGGACACTTATTGCTTGATTCATCTTTTTCAAGCCTGACATTAAATTATATTGTCCATTCTCACACTGACTCTGATTTTTGTGACCAAATCCACTCCCACTCAACAGTCTGCTCAGCTACCTTCACAACTTCATAAACAGTTTTGCACTGAAGTTTCCATCAATTAACAGTTTATAACTTCAAAAGAGACTTCATGTTAAAACTATAATAATTTTCCTGTTTTCACAATTATACTTTGAGACTCTATAGGACACAGTTATAGAAGCGAGTTATTTATAAATCACGCCATCTGTTATGACCTAAATGACGATGGGTTCCCTTTTGAGTCTGGTTCCTCTCAAGATTTCTTCCTCATGTCGTCTGAGGGAGTTTTTCCTTGCCATCACCACCAGAGGCTTGCTCATTGGGGATAAATTACAGATAAAATTAGCTCATGTTTAAAGCCTTTCATTTTCTATAAATCTGCTATGTGACAATATCTATTGTTCAAAGCTCTATGTAAATAAACTTGAGGGTTTTTAATCTTTGCTAACTCTGACCACTTTGCTAAATCTTCTTTGGTCAATATGTTGTTGGCACTTACAGGCATTTTCTTCTGTGTGAGGGTTTCTGGAAGCTTATAGAAGAGGTTGTCATCAATTCCGGACACCCCCAAGCCTGAGACTGAGTATGCTGGCACTGCCTTTTCCTGCCCCATAGTTTGCAAGAAAAAATGAGTTTGTCTCCCAGAAAGACTGAGCCTTCACATAAGTTGCTCTGAACAAAATGTGGCTGAGCTTCCAAGATCTAAGAAGGCATATGTTTGAATTACTTGGACTCCCTTAAATGGACTTGACTTGGACTAGCAGGTTAGGAAGCAGACAGCGATTCCTTCCAGTCCCTGTATGACCACAAGTTTTTGGAGATGCTGTTAGCACTTGGGCCCCTAACTCCTTAACCGGTTCTGTAGATGCATTGGCTGTATATCTCCTGTTGATGTGAAGTACAGTCTTTGCCCACAGGTCCTACAGGTTGAATGCCTCTCACAGTTCTGACTCCTGTGCCCAGAGCATAAGCAGCCAAAGCAAAGTTCTTTCACCTTTAAAAAACTCATCTTGTTTCTGTGTTTCATCTTTTAAACTGTTGACACTGCTCAAATGAATGATCTTGAGTGCAACAGACACAAACTGGCATCATTATTAAGTCATGTTCTAATGACACTTTCCTCCATTCACTGGCATTCTCCGCTGATTCCATGGGTGCAGTTGTTATAGTAAAACTGTTTCCTTTGATTCTATTCCCTAAATATGATTTTGGCCTATTAGTAACCTTTGATCCAGTTATTCCAGATGTTAAATCACTTATGTCGCCACACAAAGGGTCTGACAGTATTCTAACAGGTCTTTCAATGAACTTCACTAGGTCTTTAAACAGGGCTCTATGTTCAGTTGTTTCCAGTATATCAAACGTAATGGTTCTCCACTGCTCTCAGAGCTTGAATGGCAGTTTAGACACAATTGCCATCATATTGTTTGGCATGTCCAACTCTTGCATGTACTGTAGCTCCTCCATTATGTTACAACAGCTATGCAGAAAGAGAGAGTAAGCCTGCAGGGCGTTGATGTCTTCAGTCTTTATCACAGGCCAGGACAAGGCTTATTCTATGTAGGCCACAGATATCTTGTACTTACTGCCAAAATGTGCCTGCAGCAGCTGCTTTGCTCTGGTGTAGCCAAA
This sequence comes from Notarius quadriscutis, assembly GCA_026167865.1. Taxonomy (NCBI): domain Eukaryota; kingdom Metazoa; phylum Chordata; class Actinopteri; order Siluriformes; family Ariidae; genus Notarius; species Notarius quadriscutis. Next base: position 48,791,989 of record JANZLB010000008.1, read on the forward strand.
CTCAGGAATCGCAAGATGTGAATCACAGTTCTGACTCCTGTGCCCAGAGCATAAGCAGCCAAAGCAAAGTTCTTTCACCTTTAAAAAACTCATCTTGTT
>JANZLB010000008.1:49143995-49157830 GCA_026167865.1 Notarius quadriscutis
CAACCGCAAGTAGAACTCACGATCTCCCAATTGAGAGGCAGACACGCTAACCACTAGGCCAACTCACGGTATATCGGTTCATTACATGTACTGTAAATATGCTAAACCAGCTCACTGAAGAACATCACTTCAGATGTGTGAGTGAGCCTGCTTGAGAACTGAGTGCAGCTAAATATTTTATGTAAGTACACCTTTCATTCAGGTTGATGCATTTTGTGGTGTAGCTGATTAAAACACACAATAAATGCTTCAGTTTATAGTTAAATGATTCATGAATCAGACAGAGCTTTACAATGTGTGTTAGATTTAAACATGCCCTCAATTCAGTACATCTGAAACAAGATCTACCTTGGGGATTTCCGATTTCTTACTGCACAAGATCTTCAGCAGATAATGTCCTCTCTGGCTTGGCAATTGCTTAGCCATAATCTACTGCTTCTACCATTCTCTTTCTGCCTGCTATGAATCTCTCCATTCGTGCACACTCCTCTGGCAATCTGACTCAGCTGAGGGGAAAAAAAAAAAAGAGTCATTTCTTTCAGACAGGGAATGAGTGTTTGATATATTCCCCTGAGCTGAATGGAGATGTTTCACTAAGCTCAAATTCACATGGAATTTGCATTCAGGTTCTAATTTTATTTTGTCTTACACTATATTTTATACAATTAATTACATTAAAAGAAAAAAGTAAGCCCCATGTGTCCCATCCAGGGTGAATTCCTGAATCACACCCTGTGTTCCTGATAGGCTCAATATCCACTGTGTCCATAACCATGATCACTTACTGAGGTGATGGATGATGAATGGAAGAATGAATGTCAGGCACATTCAATCTAAATCCAATTTTATTCTAACAGAAGACAATGTGGTGTCTGTAAACAAGACCCAGTAATTCCCCGAGATATGTGCAGATATTAGTCCTGCCGGCTGGACCTTCGCCTTCACCTTCACCTCTGCCATGTATAGCTAATTCAGAGTCTGATCACAGACCATACAGCAGCCAACACTTAAATCAAGCATACCCCAAGGCCCCAGGATTGAGAATGGAGTGATAGAAAGTGGAAGCAACCAAGAGACAGAAGAGATGTCGGTGGAGAAATGAAATGGTTATAGTCTTATTTACAAGGAGCACTGTCAGGATGAATGATAGGAAAAAAGAAAGCAACAATCTCTCAATAATTTCGTTCCACAGTCAGAGCCAAGGAAAGAATAACTGGAACTTGTTTTGGTGTAGGTCATACCCTTGATTAATTTTGCTGTTGTGAATTCCCTCTGGTTAAGAGTTTCCCTTTTTAAACTTTTTTTTTTGTAGTCTTCCCTACAGACACACCTCTCTGTCTCTATCTCCCACTGGTTCACCTTGCTGTGTCTCTCTGTTTCACCTTGACTATGGTGAATGTGGTGAAGGTGATTGTACCCTGCCCAGAGTTTATCAGTAAGATATAACAGCAGATAGATGGAGAAACATAACAACATACAGATCAATTCTTATCAATGGTATCAAATCAGAACTGAAAGACCTGAAGTTCAGAGTACCACATGGATCTGTTTTGGGCCCTAAACTCTTTACCATGTACATTTTGCCTCTTGGTGACATTGCCTGACAGGATGGCATCAACATCCATCTGTATGCTGACGACTGTCAGCTATACATTACCTTCACTAAAGGAAATGCATCTCTGGTGAAGGCCCAAATGGAGTGCCTGCTGGTTGTTATTCGTCATGGATGTCAGCCAACAAACTGAAACTCAGCAATGACAAGACTAAAGTTATTGTCATCGCAGATCCTCGATATAGCCTTGATCAGTCCGAGCTATCTCCTCTGATGGTCAGCCAGGAACCTGTTGCTCTTACTAACTCTGTTGGTATTTTAGGATGTGATCTGGACAATGCAATGACTCTAAAGGAGCATATCAAGAACTTCGCAAAGACCTGCCTCTTTAAGCTAAACAACATGTTTACAGTTAACCATTGCATTAGTGAGGAGGCTGCCAAAATAATGGTAAACACGATGATATCAAAGTTAGATTACTGTAATGGTATCCTCTATGGGGGACGGCATGGTGATGTAGTGGTTAGCACTGTTGCCTCACAGCAAGAAAGTTTTGGGTTCAAGCCCAGTGGCCAATGGGGGCCTTTCTGTGTGGAGTTCGCATGTTCTCCCCGTGTCTGTATGAGTTTCTTCCGGGTGCTCCGGTCTCCCCCACAGTCCAAAGACATGGAGGTTAGACTAATTGGTGGCTCTAAATTGACCATAGGTGTGAATGTGAGTGTGAATGATTGTTTGTCTCTGTGTTAGCCCTGCGATGACCTGGTGACTTGTCCAGGGTGTACCCCGCCTCTCGCCCATAGTCAGCTGGGATAGGCTCCAGCTTGCCTGCGACTCTGTAGGACAGGATAAGCAGATACAGATAATGGATGGATGGATGTCAATGTCCATAGCTTTGGTCATGGAACAGGCAGGCTAATGTAATCTATAATCATAAAGTGGGAAAAATCCATAAAGTTGCAGGTCGAAGCCAGGAAGTACAACATGAAAGCAGAAAACAAAAGCTTGGAATTGACATAACAAATACACGATAAGTCTGTGCAAAGAAAGGCAGCAACAACAGGGTTTAAATGGAAAAATAATCAAAGGCTGGTCAGATTCCAGATAACGGAGAACTTTTAATAGTACTTTATGAGAGTATTTAACAAGTTCTAAGAGAGAAGTTCTATAACATTCATGCAATAATGTTCCAAAAGCATCTTCTGTAAGAATGGTTTGTTTCTTAATCATACATTATGAAAAAGTCAGTTTTATGTTCCTGTAAGTAAAAAATGTGACAAATATGAATAACAGTTGTTAGCATCCTGAAGTATGTATTTAACAATTAATCCCTTGGTATGCTGATGCAAAATGTTCACACAGGGGTAAGATTTATCTATCCCTCAGTGGGTTTAAGGGGAACTTAAGAGCTAACCTGAGGGTTAGGATTGACTCTGGAGTGCTGTGGTCAGGCTCAGACTGTGTTTAGTGAAAGCAGGTATAGAGCCCATGCTGTGAATACAGGCATCCCTCCAGCCCAGCCAGAATGAGCCCATGATTTATTGGCCTCCATTCCCCTTCAGACTAAATGTCTCCATGAAGAGGGTTTTAAGATAGATGTCTGTCTCACTAACACATGGACACAAACAACTATAACTACAGCGTCAATGAATATTGTCTTTCTGCCCTGTCATAAATTCTTGTCTGTTCTTCCAGCTCTTCCTTACTGCCTTTGCTGCTCAAACACACCAAGCAAAGAATGCTTCCTGTTTCTTTTATTGTATGTCATGGTAAACCCTCTATCAGTCATGCCAAGTTTAATACCTCTAAAAAGAGGTAAGAAACTTTAATAGCATATGAGTGGGAGAGTGATTGTGTTATATTCTGTGTAATAACACATCATCTCATCATAAAATGCATGCAAAGCTTTGCCAGGCATTATCCCAAACCTAATTCCATATAATATATCATTAAAGTGAAAAGAAAAAGCTCATCTTATGTATGCAAAGGCGTGAGTCAGCCATGATGGATGACAGAATTGGGGGAGTGAGAGTGTGGCTAACTGCTGGCAAACACACACCCTGCGGCAGTGTGACAGCTACACAAAGGAGGTGGCCAAAGGTGACGATGCGGCTCGTCGCTTCTCTTTTAGTCCTTTTTCCCCTTGAGTGTGGGGCTCCAGTGCAGCCCGAGCACATCTATCATGATAAAAGTACAGGAGAAAAGAGTGAACTCTCTCATGGGGCTCCAAGTCTGCAACGGAGTGTGAAAAGGCTTTTATGAGAAAATCTGCATGGATGCCAGGTACCTGCTTCCTCATTGCAGTTATCACAGGAATGTATTAGGGGTGAACAGTTTTTACACCAAAACAGTGCAAAAAAAATAAAAAAGTGCTATTACTTGATAGCTTGCATGTGAGGTATTTTAGTTTGGATAACGCCAAGCATTGAAGGGCACAGAGGAGCTGATTGAGATAATTTTGTTTTATTTTCTTTACATATCAAGCAGGAAAACAGGTTTTTATACTTCTGAGTGATGAATATCATGTTTTCAGTGTCTCAGCATTATGTTTCAATCTTATTTTTACTAAAAGTGGAACAAGAACATTTCATTAATAGCCATTACAAAAAAAAAACATAACTTATAAAGCAGAAAATACAGTGAATTATAAAAAAAAGTCTACACATCCCTGTTAAAATGGCAAGTTTTGTGATGTAAAAAATGAAACTAAGATCAGATCTTTTTCAACATTCAACATGATATAACAGGCAAGAAAATTCAAGTGAAAAAGAAAAGAAAACTTTTAGGGAAAAAAGAAACCTTTTATAATACAAAACACATATAATGGAGCATATGTATCATATTAAAGGTTGGAAAGGATCTGATCTTGGTTTCATTTTTTACATCACAAAACCCCACAATTTTAACAGGGGTGTGTAGATGTTTTGTATCTACTGTATGTTGAGATTATTTGGACTGTGAAGCAACAAAATGGAATACAAACGCTTGATTAAAATCTATTAAAAAAAAAAACCTCATTGTAAATATAAAACACAGGTGATTTTAGTCTTGAGACATTACCTCCATGTCTTACATCCACATCTACTACCAAGAGAGTGTCAAAAAGCTGCAACATGTGGAAGAAAAGTACCACTATCTAGAAACTTCATGATGTGTGACATATCACATTTCAGACTAAAGTCAGAGAAAAGTCTTGACAAGTTGTATCATGTCTAGCGTTATAAATCATTTTAGAACTGGACGAGCAGGACAGCACTATTACACAGAATGACTCCATCTAGTACTTTTAAGTGTACTTTAAAGTGTACTTTAGTTTGTCAATCTGAGAAAGCCTTGCAACATAGGGTTTCCCCATCAGATAGGTTTCCCAGTAGAAACCATTATTGTCTTTTTTGTCCATTCTTTGACAAATGGAGGCTTGGCCTGTTGTTTGTGCAGCAGGGTCTCTGAAGTTGGTCACAGATGGTAGACTGATGGTCTCTGAGGCCAACAGTTTCATCAGCTGCCATCATCCTGGTCTTTTCTCTCAGTGTGTGTGTTTGTGAACAGCTACTTCTGGGAGACACACGGCGGCAGACAGGCCTTTGAACGCGTGTGCGCACACGCGCGCGCACGCGCGCGCACGCACACACACACACACATGCACACACACATGCGCGCACATACGCACGCACACACATTTAACAGAGAGAGAGAGAGAGAGAAAGGAAGCTTAGATAGACAGTGTGGCGAGAGAAAGAGATTGATGTATGGGAGGTCTGAAGCTTGTCACTCCCCAGTCCTCTCTAACATGGGCCTGTATGCTGAGACTTAACCTCAGGCCTTAGGCTTTTGAGCTGCTGTCACACATGGACAAATGTGTAAACATGATATGCAATTACAGACGCCACCAGCAAACAGAATGTGTGTTTACTAAGCTGAATCTGTGTTGTCAGTGCACCTTTAGGATCTGCAGTTTTCTTACATGAATGAAAATGGGTGTGTAGCTACACTACATTCCAGGGGTGAGGTATTCAGACTTGTCAAACAAATGACAACAGGAAGCCTTGTGAACACACACACACACACACACACACGTTCATACATGCTGTATTTTTATTTTGTGTTACAAATATTTCTGGTAACACTTTCTATGTTTTTATGAAGTCCATATTCACAAATCATTATAACTGTGCCTGTATACACACACACACACACACACACACACACACACACACACACACACACACACACATTTGTAATGATTCTTTGGAAACCAGGGCCTCCTTCCGGAGCCAGACCTGGGAGGGGAGCTCACCAGCTAGCATCTGGTGGCTGGGCCTTGGCCCATGAGACCTGACCAGGCACAACCCGAAGAAATTACATGGAGCTGCCGCCATTTGGGCTCACCACCCAAATGCACCCAGGACAGGTGCAATGTGAGCTGGGTGGCAGGCAAAGGTGGGAGCCTGGGCGTGCTGATCCTCGGTAGCATAGACTAGTGATTGGGATGTGAATGTCACTTCTCTGGTGGGGAAGGAACCAGAGCTGGTGCAGGAGGCCGAGCGGTACCAACTAGATATAGTTGGGCTCACCTCCATACATAGCACTGGTTCTGGAACTAAACTCCTGGAAAGGGGGTGGACTCTCTCCTTTTCCAGTGTTGCCCAGGGTGAGAGGCACTGGGCAGGTGTGAGGATATTCACGAGCCCTCGGCTGAGTGCCACTGTGTTGGAGTTCTCCCCAGAGAACAAGAGGGTTGCCTCTATGCGACTACAAGTTGTGGAGAGGAAAACTGTGACTGTTGTTTGTGCTTAAGCACCAAACAGCAGTGCAGAGTATTTGGCCTTCTTGGAGTTGCTGGGCAGTGTCCTGGAAGGGGTGCCGACTGGGGACTCCATAGTTCTCCTTGGGGACTTCAGTGCTCACGTGGGCAATGATGAAGAAACCTGGAGGGAGGTGATTAGGAGGAACTGCCTGCCTGATCGAAACCCAAGTGGTGTTTTGTTGTTGGACTTCTGTGCTCATCATGGATTGGCCATAACAAACATCATGTTCGAGCATAAGGTGATTCATAAGTGCACCTGGTACCAGAACACCTTAGGCCAAAGATCAATGATTGACTTTGTGGTCGTATCATCAGGTCTACGGCCATATGTCTTGGACACTCAGGTAAAAAGAGGTGCAGAGCTGTCAACTGATCACCACCTGGTGGTGAGTTGGATCAGATGGTGGGGGAGGCTGCCAGATAGACTTGGTAAAAGCATGTAGTGAGGGTGAACTGGGAACATCTGGCGGAGTCCTCTGTTTGTGAGTTCTTCAGTTCCCACCTCCAGAAGAGCTTTTCATGCATCCTGGGGGAGGTTGGGGAAATGGAATCCGAATGGACCATGTTCAAAGCCTCCATAATAGGGGCGGCTAGTAGGAGCTGTGGCCGAAAGGTCATTGCTGCCTGTCATGGCAGTAACCTAAGAACCCGCTGGTGGACACCGGTGGTGAAGGAAGCCGTCAAGTTGAAGAAAGAGGCCTTTTGGGCTTGGTCGGCCCAGGGGTCCCTTGAGGCAGCAGGCAGGTACCAAAAGGCCAGAAGGGCTGCAGCTTTGGCAGTTGCTGATGCAAAAACCTGGGTGAAGGAGGAGTTCGGGGAGGCCATGGATAAGGACTTTTGGTTGGCCTCAAGGGAGTTCTGGCAAACCATTCGGTGACTCAGGAAAGGGAAGCAGGGCTTGCCTCAGGCTGTACGCAGCCGGGGAGGAGAACTGCTGACCTGAACTGGGGATATTGTCAGGCGGTGGAAGGAGCACTTTGAGGAACTCCTGAACTTGTTCTACACATCCTCTATGGAGGAGGTGGAGTCTGAGGACTATAGGGAAGCTTCACCCATATCTCTGACAGACGTCACTGAGGCAGTCAAGAAGCTCCTCGGTGACAAGGCACCAGGGGTGGATGAGATTTGGCCTGAGATGCTGAAGGCTCTGGACATTGTTGGGCTGTCTTGGCTGACACGCCTCTTCAGTGTCGCATGGAGGTCAGGTACAGTGCCTGTGAAATGGCAGACCGGGTTGGTGGTTCTTTCTTTCTTTCAAAAAGGGGCACTGGAGAGTGTGCTGCAGTTATAGGGGTATCACACTGCTCAGCCTCCCCGGGAAAGTTTATTCCAGGGTGCTGGAAAGGAGGTTCAGACCAATTGTCAAATCTCAGATTCAGGAGGAGCAAAGCGGATTCTGTTCTGGCCATGGAATGGTGGACCAGTTCTTTACCTTGGCAGGGTTGTTGGGGGGTTCATGGGAGTATGACCAGCCAGTCTACATGTGTTTTGTAGATTTGGAAAAAGCTTATGACCGTGTCCCCTGGGGACTCTTGTGGGGGGCACTGCAGGAGTATGGGGTATCAGGGCTGTTGTTACGAGCCATCTGATCCTTGTACAACCAAAGTAAGAGCCGTGTCTGAATTTTCAGCACAAAGTCAAACACATTTCTGGTGGGTGTTGGACTCCACCAAGGCTGCCCCTTGTTACCGATCCTGTTTGTGATATTCATGGATGGGATCTCAAGGCACAGCTGGAGTGAGGAGGATGTCTGGTTTGGGAACCTCAGAATTGCATCTCTGCTTTTTGCAGATGATGTGGTTCTGTCGGCTTCTTCAGAGAGTGATCTTCAGCAAGCACTTAAATGGTTTGCAGCCGAGAGTGAAGCAGCTGGGATGAGAGTCAGCCCAAGTCTGAGGTCATAGTTCTCTGCCAGAAAATGGTGGAGTGCTCCCTCTGGGTTGGGAGTGAGTTGCTACCCCAAGTGAAGGAGTTCAAGTATCTCGAGGTCTTGTTCATGAGTGATGGCAAAACGGAGCGTGAGATGGACAGACGGATTGGGGCGGCATCAGCAGTAATGCGGGCATTGTACTGGTCTGTCCTGGTGAAGCAGGAGCTAAGCCAGAAGGCAAAGCTTTTGATTTACCAGTCAATCTACATTCCAACCCTCACCTATGGTCATGAGCTTTGGGTAGTGACCAAAAGGATGAGATCACAGATACAGGTGGCTGAAATGAGCTTTCTCCGGAAGGTGGCTGGGCTCACCCTTAGAGATAGGGTGAGGAGCTCAGACTTCCGGAAGGATCTCTGAGTACAGCCACTGCTCCTTCATGTTGAAAGAAGTCAACTGAGGTGGTTTGGGCATCTGATTAGGATGCCTCCTGGGTGCCTTCTTTTGGTGGTTTTCCAGGCATGTCCAACTGGGAGAAGACCTCAGGGTAGACCCAGAATATGCTGCATAGATTATATACCTCATCTGACCTGGGATTCCTCCAGGAGGAACTGGAAAGCATTACTGGGGAGAGGGCTGCTTGGAATACCCTGCTTAGCCTGCTGCCACCGCAACCTGACCTTGGATAAGCAGAAGAAAATGGATGGATGGATAAAATTCATGAGAATTTTAACATCAAATAATTGATCTACTGTTTTGAGTGCAATACAAGGCAAATATTATTTAGAAGCCATTGTTTTCAGGTTTAATTTCAACATACCATCCCAACTTTTTCTGACTTGGCGTTGTAGAATGAAAACTAGATTGAAAAATAGATTAAAAAGGTACTTAGACACGCATGTTAGTGGACCTGCCCCTCTGTGTAGAATATACACCAAGGTTCCTGGGTTGTGAGGCAAGCACTGTCTCCAGCAGAGGAGTAGACAGAGGCCAGGACTGTGGGAACACAGGTGGGGCAATGTTCTTGCTGGGCTTGGGTGATGACTTGATGGCTGTCAAGATATCTGGTTCCTGGGGCAGGCATCGTCTGAAGTGGAGGAGCAGGACAAGAGCATGATGGCAGGAACACAGATGAGGGATTTCCTCAGCAAAAGCAGAAAAGTAGTGTGAATGATTATGCCCTCACCGGAGTCAGATGGCAGAGCAATATTCTCAGCTGGAGGGGTCACTTTGCTGACCTCCAGCAGGAGCATGGCATCAGAGGTCAGCCTCTGGAGGAATCTCCAGGGTGAAGGCCACCATGCCAGCCTCAGAAAGGAGCTCCAGGGTGGAGGCTGCCAGGTCTGTTTCTGGGCTGTGCTCCAGCAAGAAGGTCACCAACATGGCCTCTGGAGGGAGCTCTTCAGTGTAGACAGTCCTCTCAGCCTTTGGAGGGAGCTCTTTGGTGAAGGCTGCCCTGTCAGCCTCGGGTGACAGTGCTGGAGAGAAAGCCGTTTTGTTAGCCTCTGGAGAGAGCTCTGGGATGGAGCCTGCCCTGAAGGTATCTGGCATGAGCTATAGGACAGAGGCCACCACAGTGGCCTCTGGAAGGAGCTCTTCAGTGGAGTCTGCCCAGTCAGCCTCTAGAGGCTACCCTGTCAAAAGAAGTCTTGGGGTTTTAACTTCTTGAGAGCTTGGAAGAGCCACTTCAACATGTCACCAAGCCTTGCAGAGTCTATGAGGCACGGCTGCTCAATGTTAGTAAGATAATTAGCTCACCAGCATGTTGGTCCAGTATGCTGATGTGTCATACACCTCACCCACACCATCTCTTGAGGCTTGTGCTCCACCAGGCTCTTGCAGAAAAAAATGGCACGAGTGCAAGAACCCTTTTGGAGGGTATTTAACACTATCGTAGGTAGTCAGGATCTCTATCTGCCAGTGTTGGAGGAAATATGTCAGCATGGTGCTCCTGTTGTAATGCTGTTCAATCTTTCCTGTTGCATCCATTTGATACAGTGAAGCATACCATTATAAATTGGAGATGGATGCAAGTGCAGTTGAGCTAGTTTATTAAAAAGGCAAGCAAACAGATCCAAAACAGCAGGCAGAGATGCGGTCAAAACACAACGATTGGGCGATCTACAAACAGTATACACTCAGACAGACACAGAGCTAAAAAAAGAAATCATTACATCAATGGCATTTAGCATACACGCTTATCCAGCGTGACATACAACATACCCAAAGCAGCCTGGGAGTAGTTGGGGTTAGGTGCCTTGCTCAAGGGCACTTCAGCCATTCCTACTGGCCCAGGGAATTGAACCAGTGACCTTTTGGTCCCAAAGATGCTTCTCTAACTATTAGGCCATGACTTCCCCAATCAGAAACAAAAGTCAAAAAACAGATAAACAAATGGCTCTGTAAAAACCGGTATGGGACATGTATGCAAGGTTGCACTGAACCATATTGCACTGAACACACAAAAATACTGGGTATAAATATACAAAACAATCAAGGGAAAAACAGGAAACAGGTGTGATTGAAGATACATTAAATTTGAAAACCAATGAAGAGACAAGGGAGGAGATAAAACAAACACGTATGGCTATGTAAACAAGTCCAGTGCAGTGTGCTGCAAGCTGCAGCGTGTGGAGCTCAGCATGAGGAAGCTTTATGTGATACATGCAAAGTAATAAGTATAGATATATTTATATGTCGCTCCACGTTTTTTTTTTTGGCCATTTATAATAAATATGCAGCAAAAGTTTTAGAAAATAATTAATTAGTAAAAGATTTACTGCTAAGAATCTTATGTTAAATTCATTACCATTTCTACTTGACCTTTCAACTGATCTGATTTAGATGTCAATTCAAATGTCAAGGTAGCCATACAAGCGCTGAAAACACAAACAGTAAAGAGATGTTCATTTAAAATACTGACAATTCATCATCCAGAAGGTCAAAGGTCAGGAGAAAGCATTCAGGAGGAAAGTGCTGGAGATTAGATATGGAGGCCAAATGGCTGGTTGGATGGAAGTCAAGTTTCTGTTGGTGTTATTTTTTTTTTTTCCATCAGGTTTACAGTCTGGGGTTCTTACCGCTACAGATATCCTCACACGCTTAAGTTTCCTGTGCTCAGGAGCCACCGAGTTCTCCAAGTTATACATCTTCCATCAGGAAACAGGGGCAAATGTTAAGACAAGGTAAAGAGAATATGATAAAAAAAAAACCTAATGATTAACAGCTGAAGATCATCACTGTGAGAGACGTGGGAGAAAATCAGGACTTGAGTAAGTGATGTAACCGGTTTAAAGCAGGGGTTTGGTGTGCGTGTTGTATACCTCTGCTGTCTCAGTGTCTGGGTGGGCGCAGAAGAGACTCTTTAAGGCGATGCCAGTGTCCTGACCTGGTGGAAACAGAAAGCTTCTGTGTGTAGTCACTTGCATGTGTGCGTGCGCATTTGTGTGTATACATGCATACTTGAAGGTATCTGTGAGCCTCTCTCCACTGTTGATGGTCTCTTCAGTGCAGGTTTCAGTGGTTTTGGTGAGACAGAGCGAGGAGGAGGGAATGAAGATTCCTCTGTAGAGATCTAAAATAAAATATAAAAAAAAAATTTTTTTTTAAAAATTAGGAACATGGTTTGCATTTTTCAATTTCATAGTGCAGTAATAATTTGAAAGCTCCTTTAAATAATGAACACATTATTTGGAACTAATCAATACAAATTTAGTCCTTCAACAGCTAAATACCATAACCTTTTATTTATATATTAAAAAAAAAAAACGCCAAGATGAAAGCATCAAGCCAAAACAAAATTCAAATTCAATTTTTAAAAATATAACTATTACAACATGAGACGACTTCTACAGGAAACGTAACAGAACATAGGTTTATCTTTTGATATTTAAAATGTAAAATACATTTTAAATTTTACTTTTTTCCCCCCCTAAGTTTTTGAATTTTAAAAATTTGCATGATAAAATGATTAAACCAATGTCCATCATGTCTAAAATGTCATGCTAAAAATTAAAACTAAGCAAAACAGATTTTACAAAATACAAACTTACTGCAATAAATAAAAAGGTGTAAATTTTGTGCTTTGAAATACACTTCTGTGATTGTTAAACCTGGCTGTGATCCTTATCCTTTGACCCAGCACTGACCTGGAAACGGACTTCCTGGCTGACCTTGTGAATACTCTCCTCACTACTGTGTGTCCCTGAGTGTTTCTTTTCGTTCTGAGAGCGTTGGTGGAGGTACTCGAGTCTCCGCGACCGGCTGAGCTGATTGGATAGCAGTACCTGTAACTGAGCACGCTCAATCGAGCCCAATAAGATCATCGACTCTGCAGGGAAATTTTTAAAGAATTATTATACAACAAATCATGAGTCAATTACACTTTTATAATAAAGTTTTATTTAAAAAAAAATAATAAATTTATCCAACTTTTTCATTTAAACGAAGTTAGCATAGTTAACCATAATATAGACTTCTGGGATTTGAACAAAGAAAAAATAAATAAATAAATAATTTAAAAAACAGTCAGTTGTTTGGGGGATTCCTGTTTTGTTTGTGGTACGAAAAAACAGCAGCTGACAGTCGTACAAGAAGATCTACTGCTAATTTGTCAAATATGACTGTCAATTTTATACAACATGATACTACTATTGAAAATGCTTTGCTCTTAAAAAAATATCCTATGTTAAAAAAAAATTTAACATCACTACACACATGCACGCACATGCGTGTGTGCACGTGCACGCATGTGTATACCTGAAGACTCGACCAGCGCAAGCGTTTTGAGTCGCTCCATCAGTAGGACATCATGCAGGTCTCTGTAAGTGCAGTTCAGTGTGACGAACCTCACGTCTCTCACCATGATGTCCTCCACACGAATGTTATATTTCCTGCACAAAAACACAGATTTTATACAGATTAATAAAGAATAACAAACTTCCGGACATCCTGTCATAGGAAAATAATCAACAATGGGGTGGAATGAAATGGAGTGACTTATCACCCTGAAGTGTTTTATCCCTCTTATGCCACAGCCATTTACCAAAAATTACAATTATTTTATTCATTAAACATCACATCATACTTTATCAGTTTATAGTTGTAGTTAATGTTGGTGAAACAAGTTAGTTCCTGTTGTCACTTATATCGTAGAGGCTATAAACAGTTGCCAGCCTCTTTTTTTCTCTCCAAATTAAAAAGACAAAAAAATGCAGTTCGTCATCTTTCAAAGAAACCACAAAACAATCTCCTGTGTCCTGAAGATGCCAGAAAACTTAAAGCTACAGCTTTACCTCTGACTATTACAAAGCACTGACACTAGAGACTCCTTCTATAAAATGTTACACAAACATCTCCTTACAGAATTTTTTAAAATCCATTTTATTCTTTTGAGATAACCCCCCCAAAATCCCCATTAAGCTTATAATTTAATAATTAAATTTAAATAATTAGTTCTTTAATAAATGCTGAATTAAAAATACACCTCTGACTCTGTGTACACACACACATGCATACATATGCACACACACATGTGCATCTCAAAAAATTAGAATACCATGAAAAAGTTCCTTTTTTTCATAATTTAATTCAAAAAGGTAAACTTTCAT
>JANZLB010000008.1:49192684-49202706 GCA_026167865.1 Notarius quadriscutis
GAATTCTGAAGAGACAAGTTGAGCATCACTCTCCATCCAGCATCCAGTCACTAAAAGAGGTCATTGTTGAAGAATGGTAAAAGATTGATGTTGCAAAATGATCATTTGCAGAAGCTGCAGAAGGTGTTATGGAGACTCCAGGAGAGCAGCCTGAGAGTCAAGAAATCCAAATGCGAGTTTGGGGAAAAAGCAAAATTAATATTTGGGGCATATGTTGAACAACCATGGTATTCATCCATCTCCAGACAAGGCAAAGGCAATCAAAGACGCACCGGCGCCCTCATGTGAAAGAGCTGAGAGCGTTTTTGGGGCTAGTGAATTACTATGGATGATTCATGCCAAATCAAAGCACTGTGCTAGCGCCACTCTATAGGCTGTTAAAAGACCAGGTAGAATGGGAGTGGAAGAAATCAGAGCAGAAGGCCTTTGACAAGTGCAAGGAGTTGCTAATGAGTGACAAGATTCTTGTGCACTATGATCCAGATCTACCCCTCACTCTGGCTTGTGATTCATCAGCCTATGGCATAGGTGCTGTCATTCAACATGAAATGCCGTCAGGAGAAAAGTGCCCCATTGCTTATTTATCACGGACGCTGGCCCCTGCTGAAAAAAATATTCTCAGATTGAGAAGGAAGGACTGTCATTGATTTTTGGAGTAAAAGTGTTCCACCAGTATTTATGTAGAAGGAAATTCAAACTAGTGACTGATTATAAACCCTTGCTGACTCTTTTTGGAGAGCACAAAAGCTTACCCACCATGGCTGCAGCTCGAATTCAAAGGTGGGCAATTATACTGTCTGCTTATGATTACGCCATTGAGTACTGTGCCTCAGAAAAATATGGTAATGCAGATGGACTGTCGAGTTCCCTTGCCAGACACGAGCAATGCCAGGACAACAGCCATATCAGAGAGCATTCATGCACTGCTAACAGAACACCTTGAGCAAGCGCCATTGAATGCTGACCAAGTAGCACGTGCTACACGTACAGACAGACAATGTACTACCCAAGGTTCTGAAGTTCATCATGAATGGATGGCCAAAGTATGTGGACAAAAGCCTTAAAGCCTTCTATACACGCAGATGTGAACTGTCTTGAGAGTGAATGTGTCTTTTAGGGCATCAGGGTAGTGTTACCTGAGAAACATAGAAAAATCGTGTGTTACAGGAGTTGCATTCTAGTCATCAGGGCGTTGTAAAAATGAAGGCTCTTGCACGCAAGTATGTGTAGTGGCCTAAGATTGATATGGACGTAGAACAGGTCTGCAAAACCTGCGAGTCTTGCCAGATGGAACAGTGGATGCCTCGACAGGTACCATTACACCCATGGGAGTTTCCGGGCCAGAGCTGGAAAAGGCTACACGGACTCTGCCAGTTCATTCTTAGGTCACACCTTTATGGATAGCTGTGGATGCATACTCCAAGTGGCTGGAGGTGATCAGAATGCCTATCACCACCACACAAGCCACCATCACAAGACTAAGGAGATTGTTTGCAGCATATGGTCTTCCTGAGCACATTGTCACTGACAACGGAACACAGTTCACATCTGATGAATTTAAAAACTTCATGCGTCAGAATGGAATTCTGCACTCCACCAGCACCCCCAATCACCCTGCCAGTAACGGTCTCGCTGAAAGGTATGTGCAGAAAATTCAAGTGGAATTAAAAAGCTTGGACAGACCACACTGGATATAGAGAACAAGATCTCCATTTCTGATGCAGTACTGCTGTACTCCAAATTGTACTCCAGGCCAGTTGCCTGCTGACTTGTTTTTGAACAGACACGTGCGCACTCCCCTGGACCTGATCCATCCTGACAACAGCCACTGTTCGCAAGAAACAATACATGCAAAAGTTCTATCATGACCAGCGAGCAATGAACAGGTCTTTTCCCCAGAATGCCCCTGCGCATTTGCAAAATACAGCAGAGGGAAGAGAGAAATGGATTCCTGGAGTGATAGTGAAGCAAACAGGACCAGTGTCCTACAGAGTTCAAGGGACAGACATCACATACAGGAGGCATGGTGATCAGTTGAGATCCCGTGTCACAGCCGAGGGATTGGATCTGAATACTGACTGTGCAACCATTGACACATCAGCCCAGTCCAGTGTGATCCAGGACATGTCAGCAGGTGCTGATCCTGCGTGCATGAACAGCGTCTCAGAGTCAACATTGCTCAGCCAGAGAGAGGAAGCTGTCTGAGCACTATGACCCTTAACATACGGATTAAGTGTTTTTGCAAAGCAGGTTCAACGTTGGACTAAGGGTCAAATTAACTGCTTTTGTTTAACACTGTCTAGGCACAATATTTCTGTCCTAAAGAAATGATCACACTGGTTTAAAAAAAGAAAAAAAGTACATTTGTTTATTAGTGGTGTATTTCACTAAATAACACACAGTAGTGAGTTAGCCACTCTTGCAGCATGTTCGCTCTTTACTCAGCTCAAGCATGTTACACATGTTGGTCTTAGTAGTACAAGGCACTGATTTTTGTGAGTTATGATTTAGTGTAGCAGAAGAGTACCTTCATTTAAGGGGGGCGGTGTGATGTATTAAACTTTTGAGTTTTGCATTTTGGTAACTTGGTTGTGCTGTAGTCATCTCAGCCTAAATAGGGAATGCTGGGATATCTGTAGTCTGTTCCTGCTTGAGCTGAGTAAACAGCGAACATGCTGCAAGAGTGGCTAACTCACTACTGTGTTATTTAGTGAAATACACCACAAGGTGGCTGATGGTTGCTCCATTTCGTAGCCTGTATCCATAGCCGCTCTTGGTGGTGACCTGGCTAAGGGGGTTCAGTCCTACGCAGAACAGCAGCAGGGACAGGGCATCTCCTTGGTATATGCCATCTCCTTGGTATATGCCACACTTGATGGTGACCAATGTAATTGGCTTGAAGTTGGCCTCTAGGGTTGTTTTCCACAGCTTCACCGAGTTCTTGATGAAGGTTCTGAGAGTCCTGTTAAATGTACAGTTTCAAGCATTTCAGGATCCATGTGTGGAGCATAGGGTCACAGGCTTTCTTGTCAATCCAGGTGGTGCACAGATTGGTATGTCTGGTTCTCCTACTGCACTGTCTGCCAGTAGCTGATGTTTTGCTCCTCTGGTGTTCCTAGCAATTCCTTTCTGAGCCTCGCTCACATATTGAGTCATGTGCCTACTCATCTTAACTGTTATGATTCCTGACAGGAGCTTCACAGAGGCAGGTTATCTGGAGGTAGTTGGATGGGACTGCTCCCTTCTGTGGGTCCTTCAGATATTTATATTTGGCTCTCAGGTCTATTAGCCACTGAGCACGGTCATTATGATTTTTCCTTCTCCCATATGCATTTCCAGTATTGTTCAGTCTCCAACCTTGGTGGATCTGGAACCATGTTGTTATTACCCTGCCACTGGGTGTACACCTTTGATGACTGATTGGAGAACATCCTATTTATTCTCCTGGCTTCAGCTTTGCTTGTGTACCTCCATAGACAAGTAGCCAGGGCTGTGAGTCTTTGTTTGGCAGTCTCTAGGGACTCCAGTCTGGACAGCTTGCTGCATTTCTTAGGTAGCCCTTTCCTTGTCATACCATTCTGGAGTTCTGATAGAGGGCTAACTCCTCTCCTGGTCACCTTGATCTTAGCTTCAAAAGATCCTTCTCTTCCTTCCATGGTGGATATTGCACCTTATGGTTAGTGATGGTCATAGTAGGGACCATTCGTACTGCTGCATTCACATCTAAGATTTTCAGGATGTACTTCACACAGTCTTGGTAGCCTTGCACAGTGATTCAATGTGTTCAGCTTTGTTACCATCTTCAATTTGCTTGTGCATTAAGCTTGTGCTTGCATGTGTGTGTTGCGGGGGGTTCCCAGTTTCAATCTCCAACTGTGGGGATGATAACACCCCCCCCCCTTACCTGGCATCCTGACTCCTCCTTGCCATAGCATTTGTGATGTAGCTCAGTCTCTGGTTGTGATGGCAGTTGCAGTTTGTGGATATCAGAACACTGAGCGACTAGTTGTTTTGGTGTTACTGTAGATGCTGGGTATTGAAGCATCCACTGGTCCCACATCCTTTCCATGTAACCCCTCTCTCTGGGGTTACTTGTGTAGTAGCATTCCAACAGTCCAGTGTTCTCAGCCCTTGTCCAATGTCCATGAGTGTCTTGCTCTTGTTCCAGTAGTCGATTTCTCATCAGGTTGCCCTGGTTCCTCAACACCTGACGCAGACCTTGTTAGACTGGGCAACTTCTGAGCCAGCATGACTTGTTTTTCTGTCTCTCATTTATGAGGTAGGCAGGTAGCATTAAGGGCCTTGCCTACAGGCCCTCACTAGAGTTGCCTCAACCTCCTGCACCAGGGTGCACTAACTCCATGATGTTATCAACTGAGCTATCCAGCAACTGCTGGAGATAGACTTCATGGAAAAACTATAATGAATTTTCTGGTTACACAATTGCACTTTTTTTCCACACTTATGGAAGAGAGTTTTTTATATTCACGCAATCCGTTATCACCCACATGAGTTTGCTGTTGAGTCTCTCAAGGTTTGTTCCTCATGTCACTGGAAGTAGTTTTTATTTGTCACCATCACCTCAGGCTTGCTCATCAAGGATAAATAAATTTATTAGGGATAAAATTAGTTCATAAGTCTTTATTTTTCTGTAAAGCTGCTCTGCAACAATATCTGTTGTTAAAAGTGCTATACAAATAAACTGACTTGACTTCATCTTCCCATCCTCATCATCCTGAAGAGACACTGGATATCTCCAGCTGGGGAAGTTATGGGATGGGGTTATGCAAGGGAATTATGGGATGGAGTGATAGGGTAAGTTATAGGATGGAGTTTAGGGTATATTAGAGTAGGGAAGAAGGTGACAATGATGGAGAAGATAGGAGTGGTGGTGTGATGGAGAAGATGACTGTCCATACCTTCATCACAATGAATATGACAAGTGTGATGAAGACATTGGCCTGTGGATGTTTCCAAGCAGCAGCATGACCATCGTACTCAAACTCTTCAGCGATGCCCTGTTTCGCCCATGTGCGGTTGTCCAGCAATGTCACCAGAGTCTCCTTCTGGGTCAGCTGCAAATGGGCAAACAGGAAGTGGTTAGGATTAACAGGAAGTGAGGTCATTAAAAACTCCAATCTGAGAAAAAATGATTATTCAACTTTCTACCATCTTCGACAATAACACTGTACATGATTATGTCCTTGTGCTTGTATGTGCGCACATGAGAGAGAGAGAATGACTTAGTCATTATCTGAGATGCAGGCACTTTACTGAGTGTTTTATTGGCACAGAAAAAAAAAAAAGACTGTCTGAATCACTCTTATTAAAGACACAGAACGATACAGAGAGAGAGAGAGAGAGAGAGAGAGAGAGGAGTGAATAAAAAGAACAAAAAAAGAGAAAAACAACGTGAGAAACACAGACAACTTAAAAAAAAGATGCACATTTCTTTAATCGACACATTAGGTTTGCACGTGCATGCTTATGCTTAGCACTGGCTCTCTTTCTCTCACACACAATCACATAACATCCCCTCTATCTGTGTCTTTGTGGTGACTCATCATCCTGTCTTCTTCCTCTCAATCTTTCTTCCTCCACACTCTCAGTCTCCCCCCCCCACCCCCTCTATCACTCAGCGTTTTTGGTGTTTGAGAGATGTGTCCAGAAGGGGAAATGCATAGGGAGCAAGTGGGCATGTGCACCTGTGCATCATACGGAGGGGAGATGATGTTTGAAGTGTAGTGCACAAGTGTAGCATACAGAGATACCTGTGGAGTGGAGTGTACAAGTATATATGGGTACCTGTGCAGTATCATGTAGCATACTGAGGAACCTGTGGCATGTAGTGTACAAGTGTAACATACGGAGGTACCTGTGCAATGTAGCAAACGGAGGAACTTGTGCAGTGTAAAGTACCTGGCCTGCCATGAACTGTCCAAATCCAGGAGGAAAGGTCAATGTGGAGATCAGGAGGGTGACAAGGGCAGGATATAGAAGACGCCTGCACATGCACGTGCACGTGCGCGCGCGCACACACACACACACACACACACACACACACACACACACACACACAGATGATAACTCACAGACACACACATTTTCCCACCTTTAGTCAAATAAAGCACTCCTGGACTGTGCTTCATTTCAGTGGCAATTATATTATTTACTTAACACACCCACAGGCACCCCCCCGTGTGAGCGGGCATGCATGGGCACACCAACGCACGCGCACACACTCACTTCTTCATGAGGAACTTGTTGATCACCTTCTGCTTCCTAATGAACTGGACAATGAGTCTGTTCAAGTAAACGAACAGGGCACCGCCAAAACCGCTCGCTATCCTACACACACACACACACACACACTTTAGTGCAAATACTGATAGTATACACTATATAAAATAGATGAAAAGTGTTATAACAGTAAATAATAAAACCGTAAATAATGGCAACATATAATAAATAATTATACTATAATTTAAGTAACTACAAATTATATTAAAAGGAATTCACTATAAAGTGCAAATGTATGTAGCAAAATTTGTACAATAAATAATTCTACATTAAGTAAATATTATGTAAAAGCATTTAATAAATATTTTATTTTGGATCAATTCGTCATTTGTTTCTGCTTTTTTTTTAAGAAATAATTTTGTAGTGGATTCTGATTTCAATATCTTTTTCAATTGTGCTATTCAGGGGAAAAAAAAAAAAAAGTTTCCTGAAAGATTCTTTGCAAGGATCGTTACTGATTCTTCATGGAAGCCTTTTCTTTATTTTTCTTTCACACTGTTAAATCCTTGATGTTTGTATTTATTTCCTTTACCACTTTTAAGTTAGAAATTATTACAGGAATGTCATACTGAAATAAATGAAATGTATTAATCACATGACTTCCTGTATTTAAACTTAATGTTTAAACTAAATTAACCGAGGAATCTGGACAAACTCAGCTCTGATAAAAGTTTAATCTAAATTAAAACAAACTAAATCCGGTTCTGAATGCTGCACATTTTAATTAGAATGGACAAAAAAAGAAAAATTAACTCGTTAATCCTGACAAAGAAAGTTACTGGAAAAAAGAAGAAATGTTCCAGAAAAACAGTAACAAAGTCACAAGTTTTTTCCTTTATTGTTTTTAAAAGCATGTCTATTGATCTCAGTTGTTTAATTTAATAAGATCATTACAACAGACATATTAAAAAAAAAAAAAAAGTATAAAGCAATGAAAAGGGAGGGAGGGAGAGATGGGCGTTTTCTCCCTCTGTGTGCATGTGCGTGTATAAAGCAGAGCCTCCGACTGGTCGGCTGTGAAGTCGATTGTGACCTCACTAACAGCGGCTTGAATTCAAATTCTGGAATGTTCCATCAATGCACATCAAAAATATTTAAAACTTCAAACATGATTAAACTTTTTTTAATTTTGAAAAATATCATTTATCAAAACCAATAACAGCTTCATGATTTCTCGCAGAAAAGGTCTTTAAAATGAGTTTGTTCATTAAGCAGATTAAACTCTCAAAATTCATTCTCAAAAACGTTTATGTATTTGTTAGTCAATCAGTTGCTTTTGCTGATGGTGTTTTTCCAGACTTTCTTCTTCTCTAATGATTGATACACAGCTATGAATGTTATTCTTCAGTCATTTGACGTAACAGTTGAAGATACACTGTCGCCCCCTACTGGGCTGTGTGCTCAAGAGAGAGAGGGAGAAAGTTATTAAAACTGAGGGGTAAATACAACACTTTCAAAAAATGTTATTTTACACACGCTTTCTGTTAAAAACATACATATATAAACATCTATTTAGTGTTTCATTTTACTGGGTAGTGGTTTAGTGTTTAGCTTGTTGCTGTGATTGACAGGTGAACTTACCCAATAACAGCAAAGGCCGGAAGTTCCTGAAGGTCAAAGGGAAAGTCGAGGCGGAAACGAGTCTTGAAGAGAGCAGTTATGGTCTCTACACACAGACACACACTCATGTTGAATTTCATATGTTCATAAAAACCGAACAGGCTTATGCGCATGCACACATCCCTTCATCTTGGTCTCTCTCTCACACACACACACACACACACACACACACACACACACACACCTTCATCTTGGTTCCACACAGCCAGCACTCTGAAGATGAAGGCACTGAAGGTAGCAGCGAAGAACCCACGCCAGTAGTTCCTCACAGCAAAGAACGTGGAGGTGACCTCAATGCTGAAAAGCACACCTGAACATACACACAAAGTTGGCAGAATTAAGAGCATTAACCTGCAAGCCCAAACATAATATAACAGACACAATAAACACGTGTGTGTGTGTGTGTGTGTGTGTGTGTGTGTGTGTGCTCACCTCCAATGGGAGCAGCAAAGCAGCAACCTACACCTACAGCACATGCAGCGGCCAACATTTCCGTGTTCCGTGATTCATTCTGTTCAACACACACAGAATATTAATTCCAATTCAAAGTAAACTTATGCCGTTTACTTACACTAAATGAAACCAGGAATAAAAAGCAAACATCAAACCATTACATGCAAACACACTCGCGCGCGCACACTTGTGTGACTTCCTGTTATTTCCAACTTCCAATTCATGTACAGTTGTTTCATCAGCTAGCATTAGCATTCAGATGTGCTTGTGTTGAACATTAGCATGATCATTTAAAAACTGATTTGTTATAAAATAAAAATGCAAACTGAACTTTTCACAGTAACACAGTTACGAGATCTTGTGAAAACGTACCGAGCTTCTCTGCTAGCACCAGGTTAGAAAATATTATTTTCTGATTGGCTAAAAGGAATTTCCATCAGAAATTCAACCACAGTTCGACAACAATGCTGTTGATAGTGTAACCATGGCAATAATCCTTGTTAACAGCTCAGGTCAGACCAGTATTTACAAATCATTCACCATTCTAAATATGCTCCATATGTTCAAATATAGCATGTACTTTTATGTATGAAGTTCTACTCCACACAGCCGAAGTGTTAACAGTATTGATTTAGGTGTATTATGGGAAATGTTGTTCTAGCACCTTACCTTAATATCAATCATGTTTGCGTCCTTAGAAAGCAGTGAATAATGGAGAGACAGAGCAGTGAACATGTGTACACACACGCACGTAAACACACGCACGCACACACAACCAAAACTAGCCTAAAGAGTTTTGTGGAGGTGAGACCAAGAGAAACCAAAAGGCTTCAGTTTTTCAGCCTTTGTTTCTCTTTTAGTAGGAAAAGTCTGCAGCCATGCCATTAAAAATAAATAAATAAATAAATAAATAAATAAAAGGCAGCTTCTCACGCTTTTGCACTTTCAACAATTCTG
Organism: Notarius quadriscutis; assembly: GCA_026167865.1. Taxonomy (NCBI): domain Eukaryota; kingdom Metazoa; phylum Chordata; class Actinopteri; order Siluriformes; family Ariidae; genus Notarius; species Notarius quadriscutis. The sequence continues at coordinate 49,202,015 of JANZLB010000008.1, forward strand.
TTAAACTCACCTTATTTTCACCTTCAGGAATGAAATATCAGAATATAAATATATTAATAACTAGAAATAGTCACACGTCACAAAACATACAACTTAACAAATACAGTTGCCCTAAACCTCAGAAACAAAAAAAGATGTGATTATTTTAATTTTTCCCAAATAAAAGGTTGTTTCTCCCCCCAATTTCATGTTGAATCATTTTAAGGCATTTTAAATCCAAATATTTCAACATGACTAATATTTAAGTTAATTAAGGTTAATTAGTAAATTAAAACATTAACAGTAATTATTAAGTGTTAATAAAACAGTAAATCAATCAAGAAATACAATTTTTCATGATCAGTTTTGTCTGACTGCTTTTTGTTATTTTGTAACTTATTCCTTAAAAATGAAGTAGTGCACTGTTTTTTGGAAATTTACTCACACTTGTGTAATTAGTTTTCGCTTTTTTCTGAACATGTTAAAATCTTTCTAATGAAGCTTTGTTGTTCCATTTCCGTAAATGATTTTTTAAAAGATGTTTGTAATTGTTTTGTAATTACCTCGTAAATTCCTCCGAAGAGTGACATGAACTTGCAAAGTAGTGTTGCACACAGACTCGCAACGTGCACAAATGGACCCTGGGGGGGGGGGGGTGTTTAACCAACACACACACACACACACACACACACACACACACACACACACACACA
>JANZLB010000008.1:49506494-49516969 GCA_026167865.1 Notarius quadriscutis
TCTCCCCCCCCCCCCCCCCCCCAGTGTCCTTTCATTTGTTCTTGATATTTCCTGTTTCCCTCTTGATCATTCCTCACACAGAGATGGAGAGATTGTAGTATTTTGCGTTTTCCAGGAACTTGTCTGGCCTTTTGTTTTTTGAAAATTCCTGGAATATAATGCTTTATAATACATGCTCCACATGCACAGTTTTGTCGAAATATTCCATCCTTCACTAGAACAATCAATTCTGCATTACACTGCTTGGCAGTTTAACAAAATTAAAAACGTCTGTTTAAACGCTCATTTATATCTTGGTTATAAATCCTCCATTTTTGAATTTTTACTGAATAAAATGTTAGTTTTTATTAAATGAGGTAAACTTTGTTCTGCGCACGCAGTGCTGAATGATCAGGTTGATCTGTCTACGTCTCCAACAATTAGAGTTGAGGATCAACACAGAAGTGCAATGAATGAATATTTCTGTACACCAGAGTTGTGGTGAAGGACACGCATACCCAGCGCGTGTGTGTGTGTGTGTGTGTGTGTGTGTGTGTGTGTGTGTGTGTGTGTGTGTGTGTGTGTGTGTGTTCCAGTTTCATTCCTTCAACAATGACAGCGATGTTTTCAAATTGCATTATTTTTATAACTTATAAACTGTTGTAAAGTAGTTTTACTAATTCGGTGATCTGATGATAGAAACATGTTGTAATGGTTTATACTTCATTATAAAGCACTTTAAAGTTGGTTGAGAATCCATATTATAAAGAATTGGGTATAAAGCACTTGATAAAACTTGACTGACTTTTTTATTTCTTATTTAATTTGTATCCTGACATACACTTGGGTTGAGGACAATCAAATTCCATTTAAAATGTATAATTAAACACATGTCACCTGACACTTCGCACAAACTATAGCTTTATGAATGTTATTTGACAGAAATGACCAGTGCTGCACAAAATTGATGCATCCAGAATTGAGTTGTACTAAAAATACAGAAACGGCAAACTTTTGTAAGTGTTTGTATTTTAGTATGATAGATTTTTCTTCATGACTCAATTCTTTAACCAATTTCAATCGATTTGTTCGAAATTAGTTTAATGCTATTAATTTTTGGTGATTGCTCATTGTCAAATAAGGTTCAGGAGCAATTGACACATGCTGTTTTTTCTGAAATAAAGCTTATTTTTTAAAACAAATTTAAGCAATGTACAAATAAATTCCTCAAATATTTAAGCTAAATTATTTTTAAAAAGATGAGCATTTATTAATTGATTCTTATTGAGTAGTTACAACTGACTTTTTTTTTTTTCTTCCCATAGTTTTATTGTGGTGACTTTACACTTAAATGTGGTTCTTGGTTTCACACTCCACATGTGCTGGTTCTGTGATGTGTCTCTTTTAAAGCTGACATGTTTTCACTTACAGTGCACTTAAACACTTCCTGTTTTTTATTTAATGAAAATTACAGCCAGTGTTCAGTCGCTCATGTCACTCTGCAGCTCTGAAAGTACAAGTAGAAACTCCAAAATGTTCATTTTGTGCTCCACAGACTCGGAACAACGCAGAGACACTTTTTACGCATCTCTCCTGTTTAAAGTTTCACACAGACAGAGATGGCTAAAGTAACAAATGTATGCATCTCTTTGTAGTACTGGATGAATGCTGACTGATTTTTGTAAAGTCAGAGTAGAACTTGGGAGTAATCTGTGAAATGTAATAACAGAACAAATCTGAAGGCATGAATGAGTCTTGATGTTTAAATGATTTTCACGAGTGCATTTTGTTTTCCCAGTGTTTGGTAAAGATCAAAATACTTTCCAAGTTTGAGTAGCTTCACACTTGGATTTATCAATTTGTGCGTTAAGTGGAAGAAAACATGAATAGTGTCTAGCACATGCTGCATATTTTGGCTTAAAATTTAACTCCTGGTGCTTTTTCGTTAGTTTAAGTAACCCATTACATTGAAGTTCAGTTCAATTATGTTATTTACTGAATTAATGAGCATTTAAAAGTGAAATTTCAACATGAATAAACTAATTTAGCACAAGTTACTTTCTTTGCTTTCATTTTTTTCTTTTTCTTTCCTTCTGTCCTTTTTCTCTCCCATGCTCCCTTACATTATCCTACTTTTGCTTCCATTCTTTCATCTTTCCCTGCTTCCCTTTCTTTAAATGTTAATGAAGTACATCTGTGTTAATGTTTATTCAGTGCCTAACTAAAAATAGTTGCTTAAATTAGCATAAATTAAATGTTAATTTACTGAACTCCAGTCTTATGTAAATATTAAACCTGATTTTCAGCCTCACTTCTGAATTCTAATGAAGTTCTAGAAGGTGCTCAGTGTGAGATGTTTTACTCAATGATGCAATGAACAAATTTGGGTGTAAATTATTTAATATAAATGTTCATAAATGTTTTGTTAATAAATAAATTGGTGACATGAACTTTAATTTAAAGTGAAACTTTTGTTTACTGAATGTTATTTTGAGTGGTCTTGAAACCAAAGTGTGTGCATGTGAGACAGTAATACAAAAGTTCTGTATCTTTGCTACTACAATATACTGAATGTATGACAAAATAGTGTTAACTGACATTTACTCTCAGATGCTGTGTTTGGATTTATTTCTTCAGATGCACTCTACTCATGTAGAAATTTTCATAAAGAATTAAAGAATGTTTTGTTTACCTTCAGTGTTTATAGTATTTTTGATTTACATTCTAAAAAGATTCATCATTAAACAGCCACCAAGTGACACATTTGACAAAAATATCTGAAACTAATTGAAGTGTTGTACACCATAGTATTATGTTGTGTATTGATTTTAATGCAACAGGAAATGAAGTGATTATATGGAGTATTGGAATGTTAACATAAGCGCTCTCATGCAGTACAGAAATGGAGAACAAGGTCAGTCTTTAAATGTGAGCAGGTTGATTTAGCAATCGTTTACTTTTTCAGGCTTTGTTCATATAAAATCCTGATGTGAGTTTCAAGAATTTGTACAAGTCAACATTAATGTGAATTTAAATATGTTTGATCTCTTAATTGGTCATTAAAAGCATAATTATAGGATAAAGATAAATGTTGGGGGGGTTGTAGTATAGGGTTGGGCCTTTTAGGATAAGGAGTTGGTAGTATATGGTGAGGGGTTTAGGATAAGGGTTTGGCAGTTTATGGTTGGTGGTTTACGGTAAGGGGCACAGTTTGTGCTTCAGGTTGGTTTGGGTGTGCTGAGTACCACCAATCTGAGCCTCTGCAGACCCCAACAAGGATAAAATCTCAACTCTAAAATTGACAATTGATTGCATTTCCCCTTTTTATTAATAACCGTATGTTATTGCATAAGAAGAAAGTGAAATAAAATAAATGAAACTGAAGGCTGGTTTCTGCTGAGTCCATTGTGTGACATGGTTCTTGCACTTCTCTAAGAAGACATAAGTGGTTTTAAATTAAACGAGAACTGATCAGTCAGTGCTTGTTGGATGATTTAAAACATTATTGAAGTTTGGTGATAATTGTAGGGATAATTTAAAACAAATGTGCTACAAGCCTGTTTAATACATTTTGGATTAATTTAAAAGACGATACAGTGCCTGATCCATCCTTATGCCCTACTTCTTGCTGGAGTCTCATCATATTGCTCCTCTGGAGTATGGCCCCATCTGACAGAAGATGGCTCTGGACACTTCGTTTTGCTGTGATGGCTGAGGACTACAAATGACACAACAACTTTAGGGCCATAGTTATCATGAATGGTTTTGCACTCAAATCTCCATTAATGAACAGTTTATAACTTCAATAAAATAGATGTCATGTTAAAACTATAATGAAGTTCCTGGTTACACAATTATAGAAGCAAGTTATTTATGATCATGCTATCTGTTATTACCCAGATGAGGATAGGTTCCTTTTCAAGTCTGGTTCCTCTCATGTTGTCTGAGGGAGTTTTTTCTTGCTACGGTCACCTCAGGCTTGCTCATCAGGGATAAATAAGTTTACTAGGGATAAAATTAATTTGTTTAAAGTCTTTATTTTTCTGTAAAACTGCCTTGTGACAATGTCTGCTGTTAAAAGCACTATATAAATAAACTGATGACTTTTAAGTGCTAGCAATGACTCCATTAGCGACATATACAATAATTACTCACGACAAAAATACTTCATTTTTCAAATTGTGGTTCCAGTTCCTTCACTACTCTCACAATGATATTTTATAGTCGGTGTCAAAAAGAGCTGCACGGTGGCATAGTCGTTAGCACTGTCGCCTCACAGCAAGAAGGTCCTGGGTTTGAGCCCAGTGACTGACTAGGGCCTTTCTGTGTAGAGTTTGCATGTTCTCTGTGTGAGTTTCCTCCAGGTGTTCCAGTTTCCCCCACAGTCCAAAGACATGCAGTTAGATTAACATGGGACAGTCTTGGGCTGAGGTGCCCAAGAGTGGTGGTGTGCACAAATGCAGCAGCTTTGCTGTCCTATGACAAACTAAATTTCATTGTATGTTTGTACAGTGACATTCTATTAATATGAATGCTAATCACATTTATCATTTATATGCAGTACTGTGCAAAACTCTGAGACACCCTATTTTATTTGGACAAATTTTGTTATATTTATTTTATGAATTTTCAATTATTGAGTCAGTCCAAAAAAACATTTTGGATTCCAAGATATTACTCATGAAATAATGTTTGTCAGTGAAGAAAGTGACACAATCCAACCCCTATTTGGGTTGGGACACTAAAATGGAAATAAAAATATACAATGATTTGCAAAAATAAATCAATTTTAAAAAATGTCTGGATAACAGCATTTTTGCTGCAAAATCAGTATGTACCTTTCAGCATTAAGCCAACTGTGAGGTTGGCCATCAGCTCACCTCCATGACATGCTCGAACAGCTCGAGGAAGGCTTCTGGGTAGCCCTGCGGCCCCATCTTGACCAGATGAGCAGGAACACGGGCTGCAGGGGTGACCGCTGGAGAACCCACTGACTGGACCAAGCTCTGTACCACCTGCCGGTCCTTCGCCTAGGCCTCACACAGGGCCTGGAAGTGCTGCCCCTGCTCAAAGGACAGTGTGAGAAGCTCTTGCTGCTGGCTTTGGAGATCAATGGTGAGGCTCTGGAGGAACTACCTGACTGGTTTGGACTCCATAGTATCGTTTGTTCCTCAATTCCCGAGTTTCAGCACCAGTGTAACAACTTTCTGTGTTTGGTACAATAAGGAACTGGAGACAGGTGTACTTTATTCTACCTTTTACTTTTCAGTGACTTTACCACTACCACATAGGCACACTACACACATAAACACACACGTGGGATGACACAGCTCTCTCTCATTACTGGCGATCTTGAAGACACACAGAGAAACACATTAATAGTCAGCCAGTAATTAGACACAGGTGTAACTCATCATGTTATCTGCTAGCTTAACCTGACTCCTCGCTGTTCACAGCTGACACTCAACCACACCCTCGCTGCCACACTTACCAACACAATTCTTCAAACAGATACTACCAGAAGCAATGAAACCTCTTCTAAAAATAATTGATTCTTCTATTAGCACTGGTTGTGTACCAAAATCCTTTAAATTAGAAGTTATCAAACCCCTGATTTAAAAAACCTGACCTGGACCACTGTCAGATGGTCAAACATAGGCCAATATCAAACCTGTCCTTTAACTCCAAGATCCTATGGCACAGCGGTTATGCTCATACCTACATATGCAAACATTCATGAAATATATTAGCTAGGATTTAGATCTCATCCTAACACAGGGACAGCACTGGTTAAAGTAGTAAATGACCTACCACTGACCTCTGATTAGGGTTGTCTCTCCTTGCTTGTGTTGCTTGACCTTAGTGCAGCTTTTGGCACCATCCTTGATAGAGGAGAAAATGTCAGTTGACCTGTTTAACTGTAGAATGTTCCAAACAGGTGTTTTTTGAGCATTCTACAACTTTCCCTGTCTTTTATCGCCCCTGTCCCAACATTTTGGAATGTGTTGCAGGCATCAAATTGAAAATGAACTATTTATAGTCTAGGACCTGGCTTAGACATGTATGCACATAATTTAGGAGAGGATAACTCAACTGTTATAGGCTAATTTGGGAATAACTTGGGATGTGTGCCAAAATCACTATCCAGGGTGGCCACCGGTATTATGGTATTATTATTGTGTTACTCTTCATGTTCCTGACCCTGGTTTATGTGACACATACTGTAAACAGTAACAATATGATGTTAAAAGTTGTATTGTTGGCTGTTAAACATTTAGGCTCTCAAGATATTGCTGCCTACTAAAGTAATAAGTTTTGTTTTGTATTTTTCACTTTAATTTAACATTCCATCAATCATAATAGTATGATTGAAAATACAATTTCTTTACACGAATCAAATGCTTGCTTTCTTATACTCTCCTAAATTATGTGCATAGGTCTCCCAATTCTATGACTTCATGTTTGAGGTAGGGTTATTCTGTTTTTCTCATGTTTTCTGTGAAACTGCAATTTTGGCCAATTTTTTGTGTTTTTTTAAACCTTGCTCTTGACCATAGCTTGTTCCCTTTTCCTTCAATCATGAAAATGATGTCACTAATGTTTTCTCCATACCCAATAACCCATAAAAATGAGGTATTGCACATACTACTGTGATGAGTGGTTCAAAAATTGATATTTTCAATATGGCTTCTAGCAGCTATCTTGGATTGGTAATTTTCAGCCTGTTTGCCCAAGATAGCGATTTTGGCACACATCCCAAGTCATTCCTTGGGTTCAAATTAGCCTATTACAGTTGAGTTATCCTCTCCTAAATTATGTGCATACATAGCTAACCCAGGTCGTCTACTATTGATACACAGAGAGGAGAAAGTGCTGCTCATTCACTCAACTCCCCTCACATTTCCTGCTAGTCCCAGGACTTGAATCAGCAACCCTTTGGGCCCAAGGCTGCATCTCTGTCCTTCAGACAGTGGGTGCCCCTGAGTTTTCAAGACTAAGCAGTGCTATAAATATTCATTTATTCATCTTCAGGAACCGTCTAATTAATGTCAGTAGAAACTTTTAATAGAGAAATGAAGCAGAAAGTGAGTGTACCTGATAGAGAATGGGTGCAATGTGAGTCAAGTGCCCAAAATATGTGAGCATTCAAACAGTTGAATTGTAAAAAGTTAATTTTATTTATTAAGGTTTGATTAAAAAAAGACCACACACACACACACACACACACACACACCACTAAAGAAGGAATCAGTAACCCAAATATAAAATTCTGAAAGCATGCATCAAGATCTTGAGTAGAAGTTGATTAGGATGGTACTGCAGAGATAAAGGGAAAAAATGCTATTCATGAGTCACCTTTTCATGGTAGGGTGTTTAAAAAAAACAGAAACGAGGCTGCAAATATTATATAACAGCATAATAGTGGCAATCAATGGGTAATTTTAGAAATCGGTGCTTTGAAAGCAACAAGTCAAAAAATTTCAGCTCAAGATCTGTCCATAATTTCAACGATGGACAAGTAGCTGATGGAGAAGCCAGAGCTTCATACTGACTTACATTTGTCATGTGCATAGCAGTGGACATTCAGGTTATGCTGAAGAATTATTTAACTGAGGAGAATATATTTGATAAACAGGATGGGACCGTGCTTCTTATCTCACCAGAGAGAAGCTCATTCGTGAGCTCTGTGAGTGCTATACTATGAACAGAAACCAGAATAGACAGGCTCAAATAAGCTGTTAGTGGCAGGATAGTTTTATTGGTAAGTAAAGCGTTTACTCTGTCATCTTGCGAGTTTGCGAGTTTGAATACCAACAATGCCACAGCCATCTATGGCCAGGAGTCCAGGAGAACAAAATTGGCCATGCTGTCAGGGTGAGGGGGATGGCATACTCACTTTCTCGTGTCACTGACAATGATGCTAGCCAATCACAGGTGCCTCTGAGCTCATGTATGCAGGATAGGGTAGAGAGCGCTTTCCTCTGAATGTGTTATCATGACAGATGATACGTGAGCAACAGTTCAAAAAGATGCAGAGGCGTTGGAGGGATGCGTGTGTGTTGGAGGAAGTATGCGCTAGCTAAACCCACCCTGTCTGCTTGGTAGCTTCATCATTTGATAGGAGAGAGTTAGGTTGTGGGTGGGAATTGGCAAGACCAAATTGAGGAGTAAATGGGATGACTAAATTAAAAAACACTAGAGGTGGGTTAAGAAGTTTATTTATTATTTATAGCAGCAAGATGGGATTAGGCTTAACACTGTCATGATTGATAATAGAGCTGTAATAAGATGAGTAAACAGTATTTACAGCATCCTTGCACTTAAAGCTCATAGGCAACAGTTTTAATTTTATGCATATTTGAAACTTTATATGTTAAAAAATCCTCAGTAATTTTCTTCTGGTCCCAAGAAGTATTGTTAATAAGTAATAATTAAAATAATTTAGTGCAGTGTGGCAGCGGGGGCGTGGTCAAGCGTCAGTCTGTGACCGGAGGGCAGAGTCAGGGAAGGTAAGTGGCAGAATCACTGCACCTGATGTCAATTAACCTGTGTTTCTGTGTCTTCCCCAGTGACCGTGCCCTATATAAGGAGGGAGAGAGCAGAGGAAGGAAGCTCTCTTCCCAACAAGACGACTGATATGTGTGTGTGTGTGTGTGTGTGTGTGTGTGTGTGTGTCTGAGTGTCTGGGAGAGTGTAACGCTGAAAAGTGTCACAATAAAGAGCTTTTGGAAACTCAGTTCTGGCCTGCTGTACTTCTGTGCTCCACCCACACGCTCAAAGTTTTACAGTGACAATGTTTAGAGTTGGGCAGTATGGTGGTGTAGTGGTTAGCACTGTCGCCTCACAGCAGGAAGGTCCTGGGTTCAAGCCCAGTGGCCAATGAGGGCCTTTCTGTGTGGAGTCTGCATGTTCTCTCCATGTCTCTGTGGGTTTCCTCCGGGTGCTCCGGTTTCTCCTACAGTCCAAAGACATGCAGGTTAGGCTAATAGGTGTGAATGGTTGTTTGTCTCTATGTGTCAGCCCTGCAATGACCTGGGTGTATGACTTGTCCAGGATGTACCCTGCCTCTTGCCCATAGTCAGCTGGGATAGGTTCCAGCTTTCCTGCAACCCTGCACAGGATAAGTGGCTCCAGATAATGGATATTCATCCATTATGGGTGGTCCTTGCTCTCTGCTACTACCTGCTGATGGTTTAGAGTCAAAGTTTCACTCTAAACTAGATAACTTTATAATTATTAAGAGTTCCCAAAATTGTTTTATTCCTGCTTCAGTGAATAAGATTACCTGGATACCATAGACTTGCACTTAATAAGAGCTGCTGCTGTAGTCATAAAGACAGTCCTGTGCTCATCTCAGGACTCTTATTCTGTCATAACAAATAATTCCACACATTTTATATTGTTTGTCTTTTTTTTGCACAACTATATAGTGTAACCATGTATTATCTGGTGTCACCCAGAAAACGATGGGTTCCTTGTATGCATAAAATCTTTGCAAAAACCTCATCATCAGCCATTAACATGTCCGAGCAAGAGAATTCATAAGTGAAACTCTTCTGAAATTACTTGCCTTATGTTTAGACATCTTTATGGATGAATCTGCATTACTATTTTGCAGCTCTGGTGAGGCCAGTAGTTTCTCAGAGATCCAAAGCTGCGAATACTCCGATACAGTCTTTCCAAATGAAAAAATGTCCAAGAGTAGTCAGAGTGAGAAGTCAGGCAGGACACTGATGGATCAGCTGTGCTCTACTGCATGGATGCAGAGTCTGTGGAGTGGCCAGCAGGAAAGCTGGCTTCCCTCCCAGAGCCTCATCATCAGAAGGGTCATATTACTGCACAGTGGGCTGCCAACGAGGAATAAATAAATGAAGAATTGGTCCTTCAAACTGCTTAGTATGCTCTCTGTGGGAGTGACCTGTAATGGAGAGGATTTTCAAGCTTTCCTCTGACGAGGCAATAACTGTACAGAGAATCTATTACATGCTTTCACAGTGTGTGGTGCAAAAAGATAGGAGCCATGGCATGTTTTTATTCAGCACACAAACATATGTGTACTTAATACACATGCCAGTGGCGCCTGGGAATCATAAATCTATTGATTGATAAAGTAAACTTAAAGGAAAACCTAGCTTTCGGTTTCTGTAAAAAACAAAACAAAACAAAAAAATGTGTGTGTGTGTGGGGGGGGGTAGTTTTTGTTCACATTGCTGAGAATTTCACTTCTACAAACATATTTTAAAGAAATCAAGCTGGGGAGGTCACGTGACCAACAACCGTGATGGACGCTGAAGACTAGAGCTCCTCACAAACCTCCACCTTTATGCTAAATTATCAGGTCTTTTCGTTACATCAGCTGTTGAAAGTGTTTTAACTACCACCACAACCATTAAAAATGCAACGATCAGCGAAGAAAACGGCATCTTTATCGTCTAAATTAGCAGCAGAGAAAGAAAGATCAGCGAACACAGCTAACGACAACGCGGAGCTAAACA
>JANZLB010000008.1:49614572-49638708 GCA_026167865.1 Notarius quadriscutis
GCTGGGATAGGCTCCAGCTCGCCTGCGACCCTGTAGAACAGGATAAAGCGGCTACAGATAATGAGATGAGATGACCAAGTGTTGTGCAGAACATCTAGCTCTTTCAAATAAAACGATCAGAACTGAAATCCATCGAGAACTGATGGAGGAGGTGTGATTTAACTGAAAATAAACAAATTGTTTACAACAGGAAAAATCAACAAGCAAACAACCAAGTTTTGTTCCTCAAGAGAAGATCTACCCAACATATGGATCAGAACTGAAATCGGGTGAGAACTGCGAGAGGAGATACAATTCTAGTGAAAAGTCTGAAAACTCGTTAAGGTGACCTGATTAGCAGTTCATTAGCAAAAAAATTGACAAAACCATGACCAAGTTTCATCCAGAATGACTCGTTCTTTTAAACAAAACAATCAGAACTGAAATCCATTGAGAATTGACGGAGGAGATACGATTTAACTGAAAAACAAGTTGTTTACAACAGGAAAACCAACCAGCAAACAACCAAGTTTTGTTCCTCAAGAGAAGATCGACCCAAAACATGGATCAGAACTGAAATTGGATGAGAAATAAGAGAGGAGATACAATTTTAGTGAGAGGCCTGGAAAATTGGTTAATTCAGCTGAATTAGTAACTCGTTAGCAAAAAATTGACAAAAACCTGGCAGCGGAGATACGATTTAACTGAATCGTGGACGACGGACACCACAACAGCTCATCAGCCTTATGGTAAGATGAGCTCATCAAATACGGGCAGCTTTAACGCAGCCATTTCCACCTCAAAGTTGATTAGTTTCCCATGACGGAACATCCTGAAGTGATTTATTCCTACACTTTGCCAACAGGAATATAAACAGTTGCATTTAATGTTATAGAGCCTCCAAAAAACTGGGTTCATTCATCTTAACACAAGTTATAGCAGCTATAAACAGTCCTTCCATCAAAAAAAAAAAAATGCAGCTTGCTGTCGACACCACAAAGCCTTCCAGAAACCTTAAAAAAGTTCCTGCATTATTCCTGACAGCTACAAAGCACTGCCACTGGAGGCTCCTTACATAAAGGAGTCTTACATCTCACCAAGCTTCAGACTGAATAAGAAATATTAACACGATTAGCTAAGATCCAAGGTTCAGTTTGAGAGGATTAAGCAGTAATAAGCATCAAATCTGCATCACCAATAGACACCACAGAGCTTGAACCTTGGTTTATTTTGTGTCGTCAGCAATTTGTACAACCTCATCTTTCATGGTGTAACAATTTTGGTCAAAAAGGTCTGATGCACTCCATTCAACTCAACCCAAAGGAGGAGTTGAATCTACTGTATCTGAGAAGATACCCAGACCAAGATGGCTTTCCTAACCCTGTACGCTTCCATATTTTCACATCAGCGAGAACAATGCTACAAATGTGTGTTGTTACATGACTACTCATATTGCAATCAATCAGTGTTAACGTGTGCACTAATTATGGATTTTCTCCAGGTTCTCTCCTCCAAGACGAGAGCACCATCTCCTCTGCCGGCAGTAGCACAGTGACGACTGTAACTCAAAGCCAAAATTCCACTTCACAAACTGAGTCTATGAGCAAGAGCACAACTAACGCATTAGTAACCACTAAACCATCACCACCAGCTACAACAACTGCACCAACGACTCCATCGACAACTCCAGCACCCCAATCTCGTCCTCTTGAAGGCAATACTACAGGACCAACCTCTAGTTCCCAGTCACCCTCCCAAGCCACAAAGCAAACGGCAACCACTTCATCTCCTCTACAACTCAAACCTCCGATAAATCAGACCAGCAGTGCCAATTCAGTATCAAATACAAATGATAGCAGAAATGATCAGAACAGTGCTACACAAAGCAAAACAGTGACAGAGGTTAGCAAAAGTGTTCTGAACACAACACAAAACAGTATTGTCTCTCCTACCACTACGACAGTAACTCCGAACACAACTACTCCTGTTCCGCTAAATTCCACCTCCACTACCACTAGTCCGGGAACTCACATCACCAATACTTCAGAAATTATCAAAAACTCTAGTGCTGCTCCAGGAACTTCGTTAACACCTACTACCACACCTTCTAAACACAATACAACAAATTCTGCAACAGGTAAGAGTTTAGACAGTTTTATGCAACAGTTCATTTGTAAAATTCCACTTCCTAGTTTGAAATGGTTGAAACGACAGCAGAGTTTGTGACAATCAGCGGACAGGCCAAATTTTTCACGGCTAACATTCGACTTGAAATATGAAAATGAAGAGGAAGGAAGAAGGGAAGCCAATTTTACCAGAAGCACCTGTAATGGGAACATGCAAATTATTGTGACCTAGCTAACCAACTAGTCAATGGGCTATCAAAGTATCCAGATTTTTAATCATTTTAATACTTCCGCAAAATGTAGGAAGAAATGGATAATCAATAGAAATCCTTTATTTGTATACTTTTATTCAAAAACTCCATTAATTACACATTTTCTTGGATGCTTGATTTTTCAGGTAGCAGCTCAGGCATTTTTAAAGCTCATTATATTTTATAATTACTCCATGAAATCGGGTCGTACATGAGCTGATACCTGACGGGGCGCGTAGCACTGACTTGGCTATAAGCCATGTACGACGAGATTGAGTGGAATAACTTTTATTCTATCCACATTCACTGGATTTTGAGAAGCAGCATTTTTATTTTTTGCAAATGCGATAAATAAAAATTTTGCACATGACGTCCAACAAAATCATTTCCGCTTAGAATGTAAACAAACCGGTGAAATGACAGGAGCAATTTGTGAAAAATAATAATAATAATAATAATACGCTCTTACCATCAAACACTTTTTCCATATTGTGTAGCTTTTTTTTATTTTATTTTTTGGGGTTTTGTTTTCGATTAGAGTTTTTATTTCGTCCTCGGTTGCTTCAGTAACACGCACCGCCATTTTGTTTTTCTCTACTCATGGTATATAAGCCGATAGCCTAGTAGTAGCTCATATCCAGTGAATGTGGATAGAATGTGTGTGTACACAGTTCTGTGCAAAAGTCTTAGGCACATGTAAAGAAATGCTGTAGACCTGAAACAAAGTCAAAGTCAATACTTGGTGCGAGACGACCCTTTATAAGGACACTTTATAGTTTTATAAGGAAATGAGCTGTAGGTTTTACTGAGCATCTTCCAGAACCAGCCACACTCGCGTCTTAATTTTGCACCAAAACCCAGTAGCCTTCATTATGTTTTCTTTTTTAATCTGAAAAGTGCTTTCTTATGTAATATGCTGCTCAGACACAAACTATTTTTTCTGTAACATTTAGTTTTGTGCTGGAAAACAAACGTTTGGAACTCTAAAATGTTTTTGTACTGACTCAATTATGTAGAAGTCATAAAATAAAAATTTATAACAAAGTTTGTATAAAAAAATAGGGCGGTTAAGACTTTTGCACATTAATGTATGTTTGCCTAATATAATATATGTGCAGATTAATGGCCATGCTCAAAGGTTCAAGAGATGTAGGGATATAAGGGATGATATCTCTGTTACATCATTATTCTTCTTTCACAAAAGATTATAAATCTCACGTCAAATTTTATTTAGCCAGTGAGTTGTTGAAATATAGGTCATAAATCTTACATTTATTTTTGGATAGAAGAATGAGCAGTTGAATGGCTTTTGTACTTTTGCATGTGCTTCATGTTTTTTGATAACCCTTGCGTTTTGATCTGTTAAAAACATGTTTATCCAAACTAATATCACTGTCCAAAAGCAGTTATAAGTTGATATTCTAATACTTCAGAAATGTGTAGCTATCACAGCACCATCTGTGAATGAGATCTATGAATGATAAGCACATCAAAGCACATCTTTAATTTATTTATTGTGAGGAAACCCTTTTAGCTGTTAATTTCTGTAATACTTCCCAGCATTCATTACCATTTATTCTGGGGTAAATTCATTAATAATAATGAACGGTAAATTCATTACCATTTATTATTCATTTGGGGCAGCCATGGCCTGAAGGTCAGAGAAGCAGCCTTGGACCCAAAGGGTCGCTGGTTCGAATCTCAGGATTGGCAAGGAAAATGTGAGGGGAGTTGAGTGAATGAAAAGCACTCTTCCCTCCCTCTGTATCATAGTTGAAGTGCCCTTGAGCAGGGCACCTAACCTCCAGCTGCTCCCTGGATGCTGTAGCATAGCTGCCCACTGCTCTGGGTATGTGTGTGTGCTTATTGCTCACATGTGTGTGTTCATTGCTTCAGATGGGTTAAATGCAGAGAAGGAATTTCAGTGTGCTTGAGTGTACATGTGATAAATAATGCTCCTTCTTTCAAGGGAATACACCTTGAAAGGGACATTAGTACCTCATAGGGCACCATACACACACACACACACACACACATTCACACACTTATTTGCATCCAGGGACAATTAATAGTTTCTAATCCACCTACATTTTTTATATCCGGTGTATATTGTTCTGCTCACCTGACTTATTTAAATCAGTATGAATCACAGGGTTCTTTGTCTCATTCAATGCATGTAGCAACTGTTATAGTTTAAACTCAACAGTAAATATTTCAGCCTTAGTCTTTGTCAAGCTGTCTTTAGTGTTTCGGTTTGCTGAGGTGAGTGTTGGAGTATTGCATAGGATGTCAGTGCTATATCTTTGCCGCTGGTGAGCTATACAAAGATGTAGTGTTCTGCACAGTGAACCTTACAGCTATAATATAGCCAGTGGAAGGGATTGTGTGAGGAGCTTTGGCTGAGATCCTCCTTCCACGTGGCAGTAAGTGAAAGCCCAGAAGTGGAGGGGCAGACTATGTGACTCATGCTGCTTCTGTTTTTGTTAGAACTGCGCCAAACTTCCAGGGCTCAGGTTACATAGTCTGATTGTGGGGGCACACAGCACAGCAATACAACTGCTCCAGAGCATACTCCATAATTCTGTGCCATAAAGTTCAATGGTGGACCAATGGAAAATGTTTCAGGTTAGCTTTGCAAAAACAGTTTTTCACACTCTTTTCACTGCAGCAATTATCAGTCTAGGATTTTACCAATCCAGAGATAACAAGTATCCCAAGCTTAACATAACTATCAGCAAGCTCCCAATTTGTTTCAGGTCTAACTGTTATGGACAAAGAATTTTATATTTTAACATCGTCTAGAAATCTGCAGGTCTTTCAAGATGCAAACACTTCTTTGGAAAAGCATTTAACACAATATGCATATGGAACACAATAGCATACTTGGGGGAAGAAACCTGGTATGTCACTGCTTTCCAGTGGTATTATTGCAGAAATTTAAACCATCCCATGGTGTTTCCAGTGAAGATCACGGTGAAATGTTATATCTGAATAAAAATAATTTAATTAAGCCTTGTTTTCACTAAGTAAAATAGTTAACCCCCATAACCCACAGAGCTTAATATTTGTAGCTAGTAAAAATGTCATAACTGATCCTGATCTATTTTGTTTGCAATAGACGAAGTTCCCTTAAAACTGCAGTCAGTAATTTTAGAAACAGTAACATGGGTAGTCAAGCACCATCTTTGACTCAGTGTGTGCGCATGTTTATGTATATACAGTGGGGGAAATAATTATTTGATCCCCTGCTGATTTTGTAAGTTTGCCTGGTTACAAAGAAATGAGCGGTCTATAATTTTTATGGTACTTTTATTTTAACAAATAGAATCAGAATATCAACAAAGAAGTCAGAAAAAACACATTATATAAAGATTATAAATTAATCTGCATTTGATCGAACAAAATAAGTATTTGATCCCCTACAAACCAGCAAGAATTATGACTCCCACAGACTGGTTACTGTATATACCCATGAGGCACACAGATTAGTCTGTCACTTTCAGAAAGTACTCCTAATTTCTACTTGTCATAGTTATAAAAGACACCTGTCAACAGAATCAACCTCTTCCAACCTCTCCACCACCATGGGCAAGACCAAAGAACTTTCAAAGGACATCAGGGACAAGATTGTAGACCTGCACAAGACTAGAATGGGCTACAAGACCATCACCAAGAACGTTGGTGAGAATGAGACAACTATTGGTGCAATTATTCAAAAATGGAAGAAATACAAAATGACCATCAATTGCCCTCAGCCTGGAGCTCCATGCAAGATCCCACCTCGTGGGGTACAGATGATCATGAGAAGGGTGAGGGATCAGGCCAGAACTACATGGGAGGAGCTTGTTAATGATCTCAAGGCAGCTGGGACCATAGTCACCAAGAAAACCATTGGCAACATACTATGCCGTAATGGATTGAAATCCTGCAGTGCCCTCAAGGTCCCCCTGCTCAAAAAGGCACATGTACAGCCCATCTGAAGTTTGTCAGTGAGCACCTAAATGATTCAGAGAAGGCTTGGGAGAAGGTGATGTGGTCAGATGAGACCAAAATTGAACTCTGTGGCATCAACTCAACTCATCGTGTTTGGAGGGAGAGAAATCCTGAATACAATCCCAAGAACACCATCCCCACTGTCAAGCATGGAGGTGGAAACTATGCTTTGGGGCTGTTTCTCTGCTGAAGGTACAGGATGACTTCACCAAATTGAGGGGCCGATGGATGGGGCCATGTACCGTAAGATCTTGAAAGAGAACCTCCTTCCCTCAGTCAGAGCACTGACGATGGGTCATGGATGGGTCTTCCAGCATGACAATGACCCAAAACATGTGGCCAAGGCAACAAAGGAGTGGCTCAAGAAGAAGCACATTAAGGTCATGGAGTGGTGTAGCCAGTCTCCAGACCTTAATCCTATACAAAATTTGTGGAGGGAGCTGAAACTTCAAATTGCCAAGTGACAGCCTCGAAACCTTCAGAATTTGGAGAGGATCTGTAAAGAGAAGTGGACCAAAATCCCTCCTGAGATGTGTGCAAACCTGGTGACAAACTACAAGAAATGTCCAACTTCTGTGCTTGCCAACAAGGGTTTCTCCACCAAGTACTAAGTCATGTTTTGCTTAGGGACCAAATACTTATTTCACTCGATCAAATACAAATGAATTTATAACCTTTATATGTGTTTATTTTTCCTGGACTTTTTTGTTGATATTCTGTCTATTTGTTAAAATAAAAGTGCCATAAAAATTATAGACCGCTTATATCTTTGTAACCGGGCAAACGTACAAAATCAGCAGGGGATCAAATAATTATTTTCCCCACCGTATATGGTCCCAAGCAGTATATAAAAGGTACAGATAAATACCTTAGATGGGACTGCCCCAGTAACAAACCATTGTACCCCTAAAGATACAATAATGTTCTTTATTTTCTGAAAGCGTACAATCATTTTATAAGTATTGCAGGGGTTTTTGTGCCTTTTTTGTTTATCTTTCCTGCTTTTTGTCATTGCATTTTTATTTCTGTTTTCTCTGTTGTCCTTCTAATTGTTTTTAAAATCAATTTTTTCTTGTCCTGTCTTTCATTCTTGTAGCCTCTAAGCAAAAATACAGAAATTAAAAGGGAAAGAAAAGATGAAAAGGGGAAGGAAAAAGGAAAAGGGAGAGAGAAAAAGGAAAGATAGAAAAAAGGTAAATGGTGGTTACTTTGGAGAATCTAAAATATGAAACTTGTTTTTTTAACACTCTCTTTTTAACCACATAATTCCATATATGTTTTATATGTTATTTCATAGTTTTGATGTCTTCAGTATTGTTCTCCAATGTAGAAAATAGTAAAAAATACAGAAAAACTTATGAATGAGTAGGGGTGTACAAACTTGTGACTGGTACTGTATATACTACAAATCACCTATGCTGCATAAATCAATTAAGGATTTATTAGTTATTGCTGAAATATAGTTTGCATTTTAAAAATCTACCTCTTCCCTTTGTTCATTACATATATCTTGTTTTCACTGTCCATGCACTACTGTCTTTGTCTATTGTCTTTTGTTGCTTTGTTTTGTTATACTGTGCAGCCCTTGTATTGATATAATTACAATTTTTTTAAAAAGGATAATCTCAGTACTTGCAAAATTTGATCTAACTATAATGGGATCTCAACTATTTTGAGATTGAAAAGTAAAGTTGTGACTCACACGCCTCCATATTTGTTTGTTGGCCTGTCAAATATGGAGAACATAGTAATAATAATAATAATGTAGTAATAATACATGATGGCTTATGGCTTGAGCAGCCTTTTGAAACTGAGAGTTAATTCATTGTGCCAAAAAAACTGAGGAACCATATAATAATTTAGAAGGCCTTTTATATAAATTGATATTGGGGTCATAAAATGTTTTATGTGCCTGCTAAGGCGATACACTGCAAGTCAGTTAACTTTGGGAGGTGGTTTAATACTGTACTGGAAAACACTTACTCTTGATGTAAAAATGTAAGGAAAGGTTGTTAAGTTACAGTTGATTGTTACAATGTAGGGTGTTTTCAACTGCAGTGTTTATTATTATTCCTGCATTCTGCACATATTACAACTGCATGGCTCCGTGGTAAAAGATTCTGGATGCTAAATTGGCCTGCCTGCAGTCCAGACCTGTCTCCCACTGAAACCATTTGGTGCATTACGAAGTGCAAAATATGACAAAGGAGACCCTGAACTGTTGAGCAACTGAAATTGTATATCAGCAAGAATAGAACAAAATTTCACTTTCAAAATTACAGCAATTAGTCTCCTCAATTCCTGATGTTGCTAGTATCAAATTTAAAATGAGTGTATATTTAAAAAAAAAAGAATAAAATTTCAGTTTCAACATTTGATATGTACTATTTTCAGTAAAATATGGAGTTTCCATGATTTGCAAATCTTCACATTCTGTTTTTATTGATGCTTTACACAGTGTCCCAACTTTTTTGTAATTGGGGTTGTACACTTCAGTGTCCCACAACATTCACTTTTACATTTTTTTTCAGACAAGGGCGACCACGGACTGTTGAGCAGCTGAAGTCTTGTAAGCAAGAATGGACAAAAAAATTCCAATTGCAAAACTGCAACAATTAGTATCCTCAGATCCCATACAATTAAAAAGTGCTATTAATAGAAAAGGTGAAGTAACACAATGGTAATAATGCATCAGTTTCAACTTTTTTGAGTGTGTTGCAGGTATTAAATTCTACCTTTGTTAATATTTACAAAATACAATTAAGTTGGTCAGTAAAACTATTGAAAATATTTTCTTTGTTGTATCAGCCCTATGATGACCTGGCGACTTGTCCAGGCTGTACCCCACTTCTTGCCCATAGTCAGCTGGGATAGGCTCCAGCTTACCTGCGACCCTGCATAGGATAAGTGGTTACGGATAATGGATGGCTGGATTGATGGATATTTTCTTTGTACTTTTGTCAGTTAAATAAAGATTCACACGAATTAACAAATCACAGATTTTTGTTTTTATTGCATTTTGGAAAATATCCCAACTTTTCTGGAAATGGGGTTAGTATTAAATGGTTAAAAAGCACAATGTGTTGGTGATTAATAAATAAAATTGTAATTGTTGGAAAATTGCTGTGGTACGAAATTAAATAAAATGCGTCTTTCGAAAATAATCAACTTGCTGGTAAGGGCCTGACGCAAATCACACGTTCCAAGCACTGAATATTTTCCTATCATAGAAAGTCCATTTGTGGGTTTATTCTCAGCAGTAATGGTACCACAATGTCACCGGGTTGGTACCATCAATGGTACATCTTTTGCACTTTTAGTATGCATGTTTTACCTTGAAAAATAAGTTAAGACATGTAATTAGACCCTTGTACCTCTAAAGTTTTAAAAAAGCTAATGAAACATACGCCACATACACCTTCCTAGGTAAAGGTACCTGTTCTGGCTTTGCCAAAGAGACTTGTTATCAGGAAGTCAAAGAGTGAATACATGGTTAGAAGCAGAGTGAGAAACGTCACGTTATATTCCTTGTTGGTAGCATTTTGAAGGCATTCCCTGCAAGTAAAAAGTAAAACATTAGTTAATGTGAGTCTTGGTTATGACGTTTTAACCGGAAATTAATGAGATTAAGTTATGTAGTGCCTTGGCATGTAGAATCTACATGAGTTTACCTAGCTAAACATTAGATACTTATCGTGCTACCTGTTAGCGTATATGCTTCATTTGTTATACATTCAGTGTATTCATTAGATTCATATTACCATGAATTTATGGGTGTATGTATCTGTGTTTTCAGTTTCATACTATTCACATAAACAGTCAATTTTACCCTCGGTGTCTTGGACTTATTGCGGAGGTGTTTAACTTGCTGGATAGTGGAATCAGACATTCTGTGAGGCCAGTATAGTGAAAAGGGAGACTTGCAAAGAGCTACTGTTGTCCAGACTGCCGTGTCACGCTCTATGCCCAAACCAGTACAACGACTGTAACACCACAAGCAAGGGTTGAGGCACAACACATCCACTTCAGTCATGAATAAAACAAATGTGTCAGCCCGATCTGCAAGTTCCCTCTCAAGTAAATCTTCCTCTAAGGTCGCTCTGGTAGCTGCCACAGCGCGTGCTAAAGCTGACGCTGCACACACCAGGGCCGCCTTTTCACAGAAAGAGATAGAAATAAAGATGGAAAAGGCTCGTTTGGAGGTGACACTCATTGCTTTCGAAAGAGAGAGAGAGGGAGACGCCGCTATGGTGGAAGCAGCAGTAATGGAAGCTGCAGCTGCAGTCTTTGAAGATGAGAACCACCTCGAACCACAGTTGACACCTATGCAAAGTGCACAGCAACGTACCGAAGAATATGTTAAAAGACATAGCTACCTTAGTGCCAGCAGGCATTCACTCAGAGGCTCAGATACACAAGACGAGGAAATGCCCCACGAGTATAGCGCTTATGTATCAGTGTGTGGTGAACAGGAAAAAGTCCTTCCAGCTCCAGAGGGCCATTGGACACCTAGCCATCCTGCAGATGGGACCACTCATGGTCGTGCAGGTAGACAGAGTTACCCCCAGCCCTTGAACAGCCAGCCACAGTATACAGGCTTACCTACCCGCACGCCCCAACACAACAGCTATAGTCCTTATACACCCAGAGCTCCACAGCACCCCAATGACAGGGCCACATCTGATTTAGTGAAATATCTAGTACGAAGTCAGCTATTGTCATCAGGACTTACCAGGTTTGATGATAAGGCAGAAAATTATTTATCCTGGAAGGGCTCGTTCACTAACATGACTGAGAACCTAGATCTTAAAGCAGGAGAAGAAATGGATTTATTAATCAGATGGCTAGGACCAGAATCTGCTGAACCTGCACGGCGCATTAGATCAGTAAATGTGAGGAATGCAGCTGCAGGATTATGTCTTATATGGGAGAGGTTAGAGGAGACGTACGGGTTACCAGAAGCTATAGAGAGCGCTCTTTTCACAAAGCTTGAAAAATTCCCCAGAATAGCAACCAAGGAGCACCACAAGCTTAGAGAGCTGTCTGATTTGCTGTCTGAGATTGAGTCTGCAAAACAGGGAGGATACCTACCAGGCCTATCTTATTTTGACACAGCAAGAGGTATTAACCCAATAGTGGAGAAACTACCATATGGACTTCAGGACAAGTGGGTGATGGAGGGCTCGCACTACAAGCAAGAACGTAGGGTGCCCTTTCCACCATTCCGATTCTTCTCAGAGTTTGTGCGCAGGCAAGCAAAGGCACGCAACAACCCAAGTTTTAATCTCCTCTCCTATAATGCTGCAAACAGAACAGATAAGTTCAGTGAGAGTCACAATAATGGCCACAGAACAGTCTCTGTGCATAAAATGGACATATTTTCTTCCTCCGATTCCGCTCCCTCTGATGAGTACCCAGAGAAGCAATGCCCCATTCATCACAAACCACACCCCCTGCAGAAGTGCCACGGCTTCAGAGAGAAGCCTATGGATGAACGGAAGATAATATTAAAGGAGTTCAATATCTGTTTTAAGTGCTGTGCATCAAACAAACACATAGCTTGAAACTATGAGGTGGTAAGCAAATGTTCTGAGTGCAACAGTGATCGGCACCCAATGGCTCTGCACCCAGGCCCAGCAACATGGGTCTCTAAGACCTCTCCTCCCCCAACAGAGCATGGCGGGGAGAGAGAAGAAGCCTCAGAAGTGGCTGTCACAACTAGTTGCACTGAAGTATGTGGGGAAAATTTCAGTGGCAAGTCATGTTCCAAAATATGCCTTGTGACTGTCTATCCAGCAGGCAACCGCAACAAGGGTCAGAAAATGTACGCCATGCTGGGCAACCAAAACAACAGGTTGCTGGCATGCTCAAAGTTTTTTGATATGTTCAGAGTTAACAGCCCCACACTCCTGTACACCCTGAAAACATGTTCTGGTGTGAGCAAAGTGACCGGCTGTCAAGCTACAGGATATACCATTGAATCTGCAGATGGTGCTATCAGTCTTTCTCTTCCCACGCTCTTGGAGTGCAACATGATTCCAAATAATAGAGAAGAAATTCCCACTCCGGCTGCTGCAAATGGCCACCGCCACCTCAGAGCTATAGCCTACGAAATACCACAACTAAATTCGAATGCTCAGATCCTGCTGTTGCTGGGAAGAGACATATTAAGAGTGCACAAAGTGCGCGAACAGATCAGTGGACCCCATGACGCAGCTTACACACAAAAGCTGGACCTGGGGTGGGTGATCATCAGTGATGTGTGCCTGGGCAGTACACACAGGCCCTCCGAAGTCACAAGTATGAAGACATACATCCTGGAGAATGGCAGGCCAAGCCACTTCTCTCCATGTGAAAGCCATTTGACAGTCAAAGAGAAACTCTCCTTCCCCAATCAGCTCCTGCCCGTCGGTTACACCCCAAAGGAGAGACTCCGAAGCACAGACAGTGAAACCCTGGGTGAAGCAGTTTTCCTCCAAAACAGAGATGACCACAAGCTTGCGCCATCAATGGAGGATCTTCTGTTTCTTGAGACAATGGAAAATGAATTCTTTCAGAACTCTGCGAACAGCTGGGTGGCTCCGCGACCATTCCGCCACCCACGGAAACACCTGCCCAACTCCACCCTCCCTGAGGATATGTGTGAAAGATGGACGGACTGGTGGGCCTTGCTCCAACATCTCAGCAGCATCCATGTGCCCCGCACCTACTCATCTATTCCCCCCTCTAAGACCCAAAGCATGGAGCTATGTGTCTTTTCAGACACGTCTGTTAGGGCCATCTCTGTTGTTGCTTACCTGAAGGTTACCAGCACCGAAGGGACAACAGAGCTAGGATTCATCTTGGGCAAAGCACAGCTTGCTCCTCAGCCTGAACTCATAGTCCCCAGGCTTGAACTGTGCGCAGTAGTCATGGCTGTCGAAATTGCGGAAGTAATAAATGAAGAGATAGACCTCCCCTTTGACTCCATCACCTTCTACACAGATAGCAAGGTCATTCTGGGTTACATATACAACCAGTCAAGGCGCTTTTATGTCTATGTAAATAACAGAGTCCAGCGCATCAGGCAGTCCACTACACCCAAACAATGGCATTACATGCCGACAGAACAGAATCCCACTGATCATGGCTCACGCTCCATTCCAGCCTCAAGACTCCACAACACCTCCTGGCTTACCGGACCTTCATTCCTCTTCCAGCCAAAGCCGTCACCTGAGCAGCATGCTGGGTTTGATCTTCTTGACCCTGGAAATGATGCAGAGAGCCGTCCTGAGGTAAAAACCATGTGTACACAGGTTAATGGGGATTTCCTTGACTTCAAACGATGGGAACGGTTTTCCACCTGGAAATCTCTGATTGACGCTGTGGCTAGAGTCCGTCACATAGCCCACTGCTTCACTGACCCAGACGATGTTGGAGACTGTGCAGGGTGGCACTTCTGCAAGACAGCTATCTCTGGTAATATGCTGGAACAGACAGAGAAATTCATCATTAGAGCTGTTCAACAGGAAGCCTACGCAGAGGAGTTTCGCTGCATCACTGCAAAGCGTGACCTTTCCCAATGAAGCACAGTCATAAAACTGAATCCCTCCGTTGACAGCAGTGGCCTGCTCCGAGTAGGTGGATGCATCAATCAGTCAGGCCTTGAGTTGAGGCAAACAAACCCTATCATCTTACCTGGCAGTCATCATGTCACCATACTTCTTGTACGACACCATCACGAGAGGATTCAGCACCAGGGAAGGCACTTTACTGAGGGTGCGGTGAGAGAGAATGGCCTGTGGATAATAGGAGCCAAGAGATGCATTAGTAAGATAATCAATAAATGCATCACCTGCAGACGACTCAGAGGTAAAATTGAAGAGCAGCAAATGAGTGACCTCCCTGCAGACTGTCTCCAAGCAGAACCTCCCTTCTTGTACATGGGGTTAGACATGTTCGGGCCATGGGAGGTGTTCACGAGGCGAACACGTGGCAGTCAGGCTAATAGTAAGAGATGGGCAGCACTGTTCACCTGTTTATGTACAAGAGCCATCCACATCAAAGTTGTGGAAGAAATGAGCTCTTCTAGCTTCATCAACGCCTTGAGGCATTTCTTCACTCTTCGTGGCCCAGCCAAAGAGTTACACTCAGATTGTGGAACAAATTTCATCGGTGCATGCAGAGAAATGGGAATCAGCACTGCAGAACAGGGAAAGGTTGAGAACTACCTGCAGGGTCAGAAGTGTATATGGATCTTCAACCCATCCCATTCATCCCACATGGGTGGGGTGTGGGAAAGAATGATTGGGGTGGCGCGACGCATACTGGAGAGCATGCTGCTGCGAGCTAAACATGTGCATCTCACACATGAGACATTGACCACATTCATGGCTGAGGTCACAGCCATAATCAATGCTCGTCCCTTGTTACCTGTCTCGTCTGATCCCGAGCATCCCCATATTCTGTCACCCTCCATCCTGCTGACTCAGAAAACAGGTACAGCCCTTCTCCTTCCAAGCAGCTTCTCTCCAAGGGAAATGCTTAAGAGCCAATGAAAACCTGTTCAGCTGCTTGCTGATGAATTCTGGAATAGGTGGCGGAAAGAGTATCTCAGCACTTTACAGTCTCGGCAGAAGTGGCAACATGAGACCCGATATCAAACAAAGGGATGTCGTCCTACTCAAGAAGAAGCAGGCCAGGAGGAATGAATGGCCAGTGGGGATCATCACAAAGACTATCCCAAGTCAAGATGGATGTGTAAGAAAGGCTGAGATCAAGGTTGTTCAGCAAGGAGCAACGAAGATCTATTACAGACCTATTTCAGAACTAGTGCTCCTTTTCTCCCCAGAGTGATGTTTTATTAGTGAGTTATGATATCTTAAAGATACCAGACGGGGAGTGTTCTGGCTTTGCCAAAGAGACTTTTATTTAGTTTTTACACTGAACAGGAAGTTTGTTATCAGGAAGTCAAAGAGTGAATACATGGTTAGAAGCAGAGTGAGAAACATCACATTATGTTCCTTGTTGGTAACATTTTGAAGGCATTCCCTGTAAGTAAAAAGTAAAACATTAGTTAATGTGAATCTTGGTTATGACGTTTTAACCAGAAATTAATGAGATTAAGTTATGTAGTGCCTTGGAATGTAGAATCTACATGAGTTTACCTAGCTAAACATTAGATACTTACCGTGCTACTTGTTAGTGTATATGCTTCGTTCATTATGCATTCAATGTATTCATTAGATTCATATTACCATGAATTTATTGGTGTATGTATCTGTGTTTTCAATTTCACACGATTCACATAAACAGTCAACTTTACCATCGGTGTCTTGGACTTATTGTGGAGGTGTTTAACTTGCTGGATAGTGGAATCAGACATTCTGTGAGGCCAGTATAGCTGATGTCAATTTGGGGATGCACCTGCTCATGACCCAAGTGGAAACCCAGATACCATACTTCCACCCTCCCAATCGCACACTTTCAGGTTAGCTGTGAGACCCACATGCTTTAGTGACTCTAGGATAGCCCTAAGATGCCATGTTCAATCACTGCTATGCACAATAATATCATTAAGGTACACTGCTGCATAGGCAGCATGGGGAAAGAGGATCTTATCCATGAGCCGCTGGAACATAGCAGGTGCCCCAAATAACCCAAAAGTAAGTATGACAAACTGGTGTAACCCAAACAGTGTGGAGAAGGCCATTTTTTCTTGGGATAGAGGAGTCAAGGGGATCTGCCAATATCCCCATGTTAAATCCACTGTCGAGAAAAAGCGAGCAGAGCCTAACCGATCAAGCAACTCAATGTGAGGCATTGGGTATGCATCAAATTTAGACACCGCATTGACTTTTCTGTAGTCCACACAGAACCAGACCAACCCATCGGCCTTGGGGACCAGGACCACAGGGCTGCTTCAGTCACTGTGTGGCTCCTCAATTATGCCCATTTTGACCATGGCCTTGAGTTCATCCTGAACCACCTTTTTTTGTGTTCAGGTAAGCAGTAAGGATGGCTACACACCACCACTCCCAGGGGCATTTCAATGTGGTATTCCATGAGGTGGGTGTGGCTAGGAAGGGGCAAGAACATGTTGGAAAACTCTTTTTGCAGCTTGGCAACCTCCGTGAGTTAGGCTGGTGAGAGGTGGTCTCCACAAGGGACCAGAGCAGCTTGAATGGTTGCTTTTGTTTTTACCTCCAGCCCCAGCTCCACCCTCTCCAGAACTACCAATGCCAACACCCCAGGGACCCCCTTGTTCCAACATTTTAACAGGTTGAGGTGGTATATCTGTAGTGCCCCACCCCTATCCATTCGCCTCACCTCATAGTCGACGTCCCCGATTCTCTGTGTGACTTCAAAGGGCCCTTGGCACTTGGTGACTAATTTGGAGCTTGACATGGGCAGTAATACGAGTATTTTGTGTCATTGTGTGAACTCCCTAAGGCATGCACTCCTGTTGTACATCCAGGTTTGACGTTCTTGTGCCTGCCGCTAATTCTCCTGTGTTAGGTGTGTGATGGTGTGAAGCTTTTTGCACAGGTCCAGAACGTTTTGAATTTCATTCTTACTAGGTGAAGGTCCCGCCTCCCAATTTTCACGCACCATGTCTAAAATGCCATAAGGGTTTCACCCATATAATTCAAACAGGTAAAATCCCGTGGAGGCTTGTGGGACCTCTGGTACTGTGAATAACAGGGGCTCAAGCCATTTTCCCCCAATTACATGCCTCATCACTTACAAATTTCCAAATTAAAAATTTTAAGTGTCTGATTAAACTTCTCTACTAAGCTATCTGTTTGTGGGTGATAAATGCTGGTGCAGATAAATTTAATCCCCAACAACTCATACGACTCACGCGGTGTGCATGACAAATGCAGTGCCTTGGTCTGTCAAGATTTCTTTCAGAATCCTGACCCAGGAGAAAAACACAGAAGATTGCTTCAACAATACTGCATGCAGAGATATTGCAGAGAGGCACCACTTCCAGATATCGTGTTGCATAGTCAACCAGAAGTAAAATAAAGCAATATCCTCATGCTGACAGATCTAATGGCCTGACAAGATCCATGCCAATTTTCTCGAAGGGCATCTCGATTAGAGGGAGGGGGTGCAAAGGCACTTTTGGGGTGGCCATGGGATTTACTAATTGGCATTCACAGCATCCTACACACCACCAACGGACATCCCCACAAATCCCTGGCCAATAGAACTGGGCCATTATTCGGGCCAGTGTCTTATCCTGCCCCAAGTGTCCAGCTATGGGATTAAAGTGAGCTGCATGGAACACAAGTTCCCTATGGCACTTAGGGATTAACAACTGTGTTAGCTGTTCACTAGTTTGAGTGTCCTGCATCATTCGATACAACCTATCCTTAATAATAGCAAAATACAGGAAGACAGGCATCGCATTTGGCTGGAGAGTTTGACTATCAAGTACTTTCATTTGGTCAAATGCATGGCACAGAGTCTCGTCTCATGACTGCTCTAACAGGAAATCCTCAAGGGAATCCTCGAGAGAGGGAGAAGGTGTAAGCTGCTCCTCACTCCTCATATCACCCTGACATGGTGCTGATGTAGACAGCTCTGTGACAGCTTCCCCAGTCAATGCCACACTGGGATCTCCCCATGATGTACTAATGCAGGACCCACCCTTCACTATGTGTTCCATCAATCCTTTAAACTTTGGCCAATCAGTCCCCAAAATCAGAGAGTGGGTGAGACGAGGCTTAATCTCCACCATATGCTTTTCCCCCCAAAATAGAATGTGAATCGACACTAATGGGTAGTTGTGAACATCCCCATGCACACACAAAACCTTCACCACTTGTGCTCTCCCCAGTGCCTCACCTTGCATCAGGCTTTGGTGGATTGAGGTCTGATTACAGCCAGACTCCACCAATGCGTGATACATATCCCCTTGAACACTTACCGGTATATGCTCTGGCCTGATCGGGGGTGGTTTCTGGTGCATCGGGGATCCGGTCCACCACTCCCACCTCCATTGCAGAGCATTGACTTTGGAGATGTCCCAGCTCCCCACAGCACCAGCACACCGGCCCAGGCTTCCCCTCTGCACTGGTGTTATGGACATCACTCATCTGAGGGGGAGAAGACACAGAAGGGAGGACACCATGGGAGGACACCACGGGTGCAAGGGGGAGACAGCCTACACCTCCTTGGTGAGGGAGCAGGGCAGGGAAGGGAAGAAGGGGAAAGAGAGAGAGACAGAGAAGAGACATGTCCTCCTTCTGTCGGAACTGCTGCCAGATGGTCCTCTGCCAATTCGATGGCTTGTTCCAGCAACACCAGCCAATGACACTGGACCCACACCGCCATTCCTTCCAGAAGTCACATGATGAACTGTTCCAGTGTCACCAGGTTGAGGATTCCCTCAGTGTCACAGTTGTCCACCCTCAGCCACCACCGGCAGGTGTCCTGGAGCTGTTGGCCGAAAGCAAATAGCTGGCCGACCTCCTCCAGTGTCAGCGTCCAGTAGCACCGATGATGATGTTCCAGGGAGTGGCCAACATGCTGCAGGATGGCTCGCTTCAAATCGGTGTACACGAGTCGGCTATCGGCGGGGAGCTGTTGCACAGCGAGCTGTGCCTCGCCAGTTGAGGGAGTAGGTGCACTTCATGCTGCCCTATCGGCCACCCCCACGGTTCAGCCGCTTTCTCGAAGAGTGCCAGGAAGGCTTCTGGATCATCGTGCGGACCCATCTTCATGAGGGTGATGTGGGGAGGGTCCGCTGTAGTGGTGGTCGAGAGCCCCGTCAATGCGAGCAGATGCCGGAACACCTGCCAATTTTCCTGCTGAGCCAGCATCAAAGCTTCAAAGCATTGCTCCTGCTCCTTTTGGAGGGTGATCAGCACTTGATGCTGGTTTTGTTGGGCAGTAGCAAGGGCATGGATGAGGTCCTTGAATGGGGAGGACTCCTTTCAGTATCTCCCAGGTTTTGGCACCACTGTAGAAAGCCCTATTGTGGGTGAAATAGTGAATCACAGCAGGCAGGAGATGATGTTCACACACTATTTAATTTTTACCATGATAGCTTTTCAGCTTCATATGTTTCGCTCATTACTCAGTCGGACACACACGGACATGGGCGGACACACACGGACGCGCATGTGTTCTGGTTGGGAGAGCTCCCTTCTCTTCACTCTTTCCCTCCTTTTCTACTCTCTGCTGTCACTGCAACAGACACCCCCCCACACACACACACACCATTAATTGACAACAAGTGCATTGACTTTGCCACTCACCTTCCCTGACCCCACCTTCCATTCACAAACCGACATTTGGTCACCCCCCGCTGCCACAATGTGTTTGCCAATTTATACTTCCTCTGTTTCTGAAGCAAGATTTTAAATCAGAGAACACAACAGCAGATTCATGCTTGACAAAAACTGCTGAAGTGACTGAGGAGACAGTTCAACCACAAAGCAGCAGGTCTGGAAGAATTGGGTGAGTGTCAGTAACTTTGTAGATGTTGTGTTTAATCTAATATAGCCTACATATTATGTTTAGTTACAAGTAGTTACAGCTGTTACACCCTTTAGCTTTATGTAGCCTATATTGAAAGAGCAGCAAACCTATTTAGCATGTTGTTTATGCTGCTAACTTGTTGAGGTACCACAACATTAACTATATTCACAACAACAATAAACCTGTCAGATCATTACAAATAGATGCATTACAGGACATGTCCGAAAAGCACTGAAAATAGAACTGGTGCATTACAAAAATCTTCTGTCACATTTTTACAGATTTAATATGCACTTAAAGCACTAACGGTCTAAACTGCTGTACTGATTCCAGTGGAATTCTACCTTTAACACAAGACAGAGGTCAGACAGATCAGAAAAACACCTCACAAAGGGTTCAGGTGTAAATTTACACTTAAGAGTTAATGAAAAAGAGTCTTAGAAAAGAGGGTTCAAGTTTTCAGTGTATAATTAAGGGTTCTTAGCTTTCAAAAAAAAACTTCTACCTAAGGAACCTGCCAAGAGTACACTCAATACACTTTCCACTTGGAATCTTTTCTAGTACATTGAGGTAAAATTGTTGGAAAGTTCTACACAGGTTTCCCCTGAGGGACAACCAATGAACCCTTGAAAGTTTTGAGAGTGACCTATTAGAATGAAGATGTCCATCAAGAGTTCTTGAGGAAAACAGTTTGCTGTATTGTTCTACATGGAACAATACAGAAAACTGTTATCCAATAGGTTATCCTGGAGGGACAATGACAGATATACACTTAGAAAAATGTGTTCATCTTGGAACCTTTTCTGACAGAGAAATTATACAGAACACTAACACACTAGCATAATGTAGCTAAAGTTATGAAGTGTGTGTGTGTGTGTGTGTGTGTGTGAGTGAGTGAGAGAGAAAGAGAATGAGCAAAAAGAGCACTAGTGGGAAAATTCATTTTTCATGTCCAGACTTTCTCTGATTTCAGAAATTCAGTCTCCAGCGAGTGAGTTTTAGACAGCTATCAATCATCACGCTGTTAGATCTACTTTTGGCTCACACACATGCGCGCGCGCACACACAAACACACACACACTTTCAGACACCACAGCTGCCAGTGTCCCAGGGTCTTTGTATATTTCATGCACCATTATTTCCTATCTCTCCCTCTCTCACACACACAGTTGGCGACTGGATAGCGGTTGAGGTCGATCGGCTGTGGTAATGACAGGGGGCTGATGGGAAAGCTGGAGGATCACAGCGTGGGAGTATGAGAGATGGAGGGAGGGCAAAAGAGAGGAGAAAGGGACAGAAGAGGAAAAGGCCAGAATGATGAATAAACATTAAAAAGTTGTGAGAGAGAGCGTACTTGTTGCTGCATTGCTGACAGGTGTCAGCTTTGAGGGCTTGTGTATATACTAGCATATGACTTGATCCATACATTGTGGGTGACAAAACTTTTTCCTCTGCATTACTGATGACAAAGTTGGGTTTTTCAGCTCGACTGAAAACACACACACACACCACTTTGTAAGAGTATAATAACTGACTATCGTCCATCTTTTGTTGTGCATATAAGTATTGGCACCCTGAGTTTACATCTGACATCCATTATCTGCAGCCACTTATCCTATTCTACAGGGTTGTAGGCAAGCTGGAGGCTATCCCAGCTGACTATGGGTGAGAGGCAGGGTACACCCTGGACAAATTGCCAGGTCATCCCAGGGCTGACACAAAGACAAACAACCATTCACACCTTCAGGTCAATTTAGAGCCACCAATTAGCCTAACCTGCATGTCTTTGGTGGAAACCGGAGCACCCAGAGGAAACCCATGCAGACACAGGGAGAACATGCAAACTCCACACAGAAAGGCTCTCACCGGCCATTAGGCTTGAACCCAGGACCTTCTTGCTGTGAGGCAACAGTGCTAACCACTACACCACCGTGCCACCCTATCTGACATCATGTATAGGGTTAATTTTTTTGTTTTCATATATGAGCAAATCAGAGCCATGTTCTCACCATCTCAAATGCAACAGTGAAAAAATTAATTATTAGGGTTGTATCCATGTCAATATTAAATCTGGTATTCAGGGGTAATCTAATAATATTCAGTATTTAAAATGTGTCATTTGTTTGTACATTGTGTATTTAAAGCTTAATTGTGTAAAACTGATAAGACTTTACAACCTGAATCTCATAATTATAATATTTCTCTAATTAGAGAAAAGTGACTGTTGAAAAAAGTTATCCTTTTAAATAATTTTCTCACCTCATGCTGACTGTTGTTACAAAGTTTGTGCTTACTTTTCAGATTCATTTAATGGCTAATTAAGCAGCGTCGTTCCTTCAAACTGTACATTATCTAAATTACCACACGGCTGTGGGAGAAATGCCACAGAGTTATTAATAAAGTGCTTTTGTCGAGGTTCATTAATAAAAAGTTTCAAATTGTGTTCAATCAAAAGGCCAGCATGATGACTGAGAAAGACCAGAGACACTAGAAATGATTTATTTCACTGAAAATGTATGATTGGTGTGTGTGTGTTTTTTAGGTGACGGATATCGTACGTAATTGAAAATGGGTCCTGACGTCCCTGTTGTTAATAAAAGCCAATTTAAATCAATGTTAATTAAAGTGCCACAATGCAATAAGTATTTCCTCTTGTTAACACTAACAACAAAAAACAGATCTGACATGAAAACATCTGATTCCATGTTCTCTCAGGCTATTTGTGTGTGTGCGCGTGCGCGTGTGTTAAAAAGAAGGTCAGAACCTGTTTTCACCAGTACTGACTGCAAAATACTTTGTACACTTTTCTATTGATCACAGAATTTTCCTGTTTACTGATTGGTGCACATTGCAGATGTCAGATGTTAAATAAATCAGTGTGAAAATAAGGATGTAAATTGAGATTTTTAAATTGAAAAGCCACATGAGCTCGTTTGTTAGTAGTTACTTAACCAGTAAGGAGGTGATGTGGGCAGGCCCTCATCTGCATAATCATGTTTATTCATTGACACAGTGTTTGAAGTGAAGGTGTAACTCGTTTTCAGTCATTTACTGGGATTTAAATTCATGTTAAAAATTAAATATTCTATGAAAATTATTTTTAAAAAACATTTTAGGCCTGATTATTTGTTTTCAATCAGGGTTACAGTTCACCCAGAGGAAGTTATATATTCCATTTTGACATTCCCATGGGCTATTTTTCATTCAGAAAACTACCTTTTTTTTTTTAAACAAAGTGATTACTTTTGTAGATGCTTTGGAGAGCTGAACTGAAAGTTCATGTTTTAATTTGCATTTTCATGTTTATTCATATATCTGTTAGAGTGCAGGCACTTACAAATGCAGGCACAGGGGAGACCGGAGCAGAGCAAACTGCAGACGTAATCCAAATCGGCATGCAGGAAGCGAGGTCAGGAACTAGTGAGGGTCAAGCGATCAGCAAACAGAGCAACATAGACTAGACTACAAGACGAGGTCAAGACGAAACAGGAATACTGGTCATACACAAACAGGTGGTAATCAAATGGCTCAGTACATTAAAGAGAGAACACTAAACAATACTTTGCAAAGTCCAAGTGTGAGAGCTGTACTTATATAGTCAAGGGGCTGATTACTGAACGAGATGCAGATGATGTGATTAATAATCAGAAGACAGAGGGCGCTGTGGTTTTTGGGGTTTGTAGTTCCAAGTGGCCATGTTTGAAGGCTATTCTGAACTCATGTTCTCTGAGCCATTACTGACAGACCCCCCTGAGGAGCTCCCTCTGGGAGGAAGGGATTTTCTGGGTTGCTCCCTTCCTTTAGGTGCTGGCTTGTTTGGGTGTTGGCTGTGGAATTTCTGTGTGAGCAGAAGGTCTAGTATGTCTTTGGAGCTCAACCAACTTCGCTTTTTTGGGCCGCAGCCCTCCCAATCTACCAGGTACTCCAGCTGCCCTTGCCTGCAACAGGAGTTTAGGATCTTCTTAATCTGGTAGATGGGTTCATCCTCAGAGTCGGGGGGTTCTGAGGGGGTATATCTATGGCCAGGGTACCTTGTATGGCAGGCTTTAAGCAGGAAACATGGAATGTGGGTGCCATTCTACTGTGTGGTGGGAGTTATAACCTGTAGGCTACTTTGTTTTTTGCGCAGTACCTTATATGGGCCAATGTACCTCAGAGACCCTGGTCTCACACAGCCACAGATTTCATCACTGATTTATTGCTTGCAGCTTCTTACACATTCTTGGTTCTCTGAGGTCATGTCTGTGAAGATTCTCAGTCATCCAGGTCATAGTAATCTGTGGGTGGTAGAAGAGAGCAACTGGACTTGCTTGA
>JANZLB010000008.1:49831079-49841336 GCA_026167865.1 Notarius quadriscutis
GCTTCCCCCCCCCCCCCCTTCCACACGGAGGACGTCAGAGGAGACGCATCTTAATCAGAGATCTTAAGGAGTGGATTTTTACGGATAAAATGTGGTTGAAGGTTTTCTGTAAGCATAGCAGCTGAGCGCTCAGTCAGATGATCCTTCACACCGTGGGTAGCTTCGGAGGCGTCAACTACACACAGACCATTTTAATCCGGAGCTCAGAATCTGAGTCTGAATGCTAGGATCTTTCCCCACATAAATACTGATGTCATTTTTGGACTGTAAATTCATTTCAGTGTGTCTCTGGTATTGAAGGTGATGTGAGTGTTGTTACGTGTGACCTCCACTCCTGAGATGTCACTCTCATGCTGTTTAGAGGAGCTGTATACTGACCTTTAGCTTTGTGTGTGTGTGTGTGTGTGTGTGTGTTGCTTTAGGTAGCTAAATTTATCGGTTCTCCGCCGGGGTACGTGGGTCATGAGGAAGGAGGTCAGCTCACTAAACAGCTGAGGCAGTGTCCGAATGCCGTGGTGCTCTTCGATGAAGTGGATAAAGCACATCCTGACGTCCTCACCATCATGCTGCAACTCTTCGATGAGGTTGAAACCCTAGAATCATGGAGTCAATGAGTCGCTGTATGAGTGAGTCACTGCCTCGGTGTGGCGCTGAGTCCCTGAATCACTGTGCCATTGAGGCACTGATTCACTTTGCCACTATATCATTGATTCATTGTGCCACTGAGGCAATGATTCACTGTTAGTGTGTTATTGTGTAGCTGATTCACTGTATCACAGTGTCGTGTAATCTTTTGAGTTATTTTATTGAAACGTCTCTGGGTCAGGGACGTCTGACGGACGGGAAAGGGAAGACCATTGAATGCAAAGATGCCATTTTCATCATGACCTCCAATGTGGCGAGTGATGAAATTGCCCAGCATGCACTGCAGCTCAGACAGGAAGCTCAGGAGCAGAGTCGCTGCCGTCTGGCAGACAGTCTGGGTGAGACGTCTTTTTATTAACCTCATTTTCTCCTCAATTCCCCTCCACCAGTCAGTTCTCCCTTCACACCACAGTTACCAACCTTTCATCAGCTGCAGTAACACTGTGTGTGTGTGTTTGGTTGACTCCAGATGAAGTTCAGCAGAGTGAGAAGATCACCATCTCTAAGAAGTTTAAAGAGGAAGTGATTCGGCCCATCCTGAAGGTACACACATTTCTTTATGAATCAACAGGATGTTATACGTTTCATCCTTTAGCTACAAGACATGGTGAAATATAAATAAAGGCAGAGGCTAGTGCTGTTATTTATGCTGGTTACATTGGTAACATTCCATCATGGTTACTGTTTGATCAGACACACACACACACATACTCCAGCTAGTCAGAAACCAGGATTTGTCTATGGCCATGGTATATAAAGTGATGGTGGAATCCTATTGGCAAAAAGGTTATGGTAATGGATTGTGATTGGTGTGTTGTTCTTTCAGGCCCAGTTCAGACGTGATGAATTTCTGGGACGGATTAATGAAATCGTTTACTTTCTGCCTTTTTGCCACTCCGAGCTCATTCAGCTTGTCAACAAGGAGCTCAACTACTGGGCCAAAAAGGTACTCCGTGTGTGTGTGTGTGTGTGTGTGTGTGTGTGTGTGTGTGTGTGTGTGTGTGAGAGAGAGAGAGAGAGAGAGACAGTTAAAAGGTGGATCGCTGTAAGTACAGAGCCATTTCTCTTTGTGCTGTTGATATGAAGCACACCAATAAACACATTAAACACACACACTCACACACACAGAGGGAATCAATAACAGGCCGATCACCATAATCATATTAGTGAGGTTAACATGTGGGCCAGTCATGAATATTTAAATACGAATGAAAGTTCGCTTCTGTGGAGTCACAAGAGTGCCATAAAAAAAAAAAGAACAAATCTGGAAAAGAATAAGAAAATAAATGTTGAAAAAGAATAAGAAAATATGCAAATAAAAATGAAGGAATAAGAAAATGAATAAAACTAAAAATAATAAAAGAATAAGAAAATTTTCTTGATTGAGTTTTCTTTTCCCTGAAGGGCCAGGCTGTCGGTCATCTGGCTTTGCTCGCTTATTCCCATCGAAGCAGGATTCGTGTGTGCAGGAGCTGAATAGTCATCCTGGGCAGAAAGGCCTGGCCAAAACCAGTTGATTGACAGCTTGGCCCTTCATGGAAAAGAAAATGCAATGAAGTAAAGCATTTATTTTCTTGTTCTTTTATTTTTATTCATTTTCTTATTCCTTGAGAAGAAGAAAAAGAACAACGTTATTCATCACACACACACTTGTGAAATTCCTCTCTGCATTTAATCCATCTGAAGCAGTGAACATACACATGCACACACGTGAGCATTATCTTAATTTTTATTTCTGTATTTAAATATTTGATTGAATATTTTCTTCTCCTTCGAGCTAAAGTGACGGAAAGAGTGGTAGAAATGCAACTCCATACTGTACCTTTCTTCATGAAAACACTCTATGAGCCCTTTAAATCTGGTTTCCGTACACATCACAGCACTGAGACGGCGCTTCTGCGTGGTGTTAATGATCGCCACCAGTCTGCTGATGGTGGTTCTTACAACATTCTCCTCTTTGCCTTAAAGTGATACGGACACGAACAGGTCTCCCTGGTGTCATTTTAGATTTTAACACAAACTTAAAATTTTTGATGTGATCGCAAGGTGTGGAGATGAAAACGAAATAAAACGTCACGTCACGAAGTGAGGCCTTGCTGAGAATGGCCCAAAGCGGAAATGATGTAGATTGGTGAACCCCTGCCTGGAAGGCGTGCCGACAGAACATGAACTATGAGCGGTGTCTGAAATCACTCACTCGTTCACTATTCCCTACTCATCTAAGGAATTCTATATAGAGGACTATATCGTGAGCTCATTGGTAAAATGAACAAAACACTTTCGGACACTACTCTGCTGCGCTGTTATTTACATAATTACTGTCGCACAATTAAAACATACCAGGTCAGACGGCTGGTGGGTTTTCAGAATAATAAACCCATATTGTACTGAGTGTATTTCCCACATTTTAATAAATACAAAGTACTTTGTGTCTGCTGCATCTTTCAGTTCTTTTAAATCAAGGCTGAATACTTTCTTCCTTGCCTTTTATTAAATCAAATTTGAAGGCTTTTGGTTAATTCCTCGCTCTGCACTGTGACTTTTATTCTCGTATTTTATCTAGTTTATTCTGTTTTAGCTTATTTTCACTCTTACCATTTTTAATTAAATATTCTCTCGTTGCTGTACCGGGTGTAATAATTGTCCGTTGTAATAATTCTCACTACAACGTGGTGAACTCGCTATATAGTGAGTAGTGAGTGATTTCGGATACAGTGTATGTCTTGTGTGATGGGGATGAAGACGAGTTAGTTGGGGAAGAGAGGGAGAATGTAGGGCTCGGGATAGAGTCCTACCGGTTTGAGGACCGTCACATTGACAATCACAGTGAGGTGAGTGAGTGCCACACAGATCTGGGTAAGCTGACATGGTGGAGGGATGATTGTAACAGGCAACCTGTTTTTGTTTCCATTAATAATTACCAATACCAGCTGTTTGAATCTTTTACTGGTGTAATTGTTAGTATAATAGTGATTCCTGTCAGGAAGTTATAACTCGGGCAAAGATAAAATAATTGTTTTTGTTCCAGTTCGGCAATTGCCTACCGAATACCGACCTCCCAAAAGCACAGTGTGGCACAGAGATGTATCGCTTAGTGTGGACAGCTGTTGTGGAACGTAGTCACTGCAGCCAGTGTACCAGAACACTGCTAGTTTAGATCTACTCTACTTATTTTATTTTAGCCTTCAGGTAATAAAATATTTTCCCAGCTACCTAAGAGTACGTACCCACTGTTCAAGCCTGCGTTTGCCATTGTTTTCAAGCATTTTCAACACACTGGAGTAATGGAGTATGTGTACAATCGAGTGTGCCATCTGTCCGCCAGATTTTCACAGTCAGAGAGAAGAGTGAATTTATTTAGGTGTCTGTATTAATTTAGAACCTTTTCAGTATTGTAAAGTATCACAAAGGAACACTTGCATTAATACCATAATATTTGTAAATAGACTATGTTATTAAGTGACTGGGCGTGTCTGTATTCCTTTAGTAGTGATGGAAAATGTTTAAAAGTCCTGGCTTCAGACTCTGTACTCACACTTCTGGGTTCTGGAGATTCCCCGATCTACGTCACAGCAAGGCGCCGCAGTTCCCGTTTGCTCCATTGTGCTGCTTTTGGTTGTTCCCCCCAGTTTTTTATCATCTGCAATTGCATTGTGGGTGAAAATGATCAGAACTATCTTTATTTTCACGGAGTCATTGGGAAGAGTTTTGTATTACTTTAAGCACATTTGATCATATATGCATGTAAAATGCGTTATATAAGTAACAAACTTTTTTATTATTGTTTTATGCAACATTCTCATAACTGTTATATTAATATAACAGGATTGATTTTTTTTTTTAATTATCTATTATGACACTTGTGTTACAATATGATACAATATATTGTGTGTGTGTAGCAATCCACTCCGCTCTGCAGAACCTACAGCAGAAGATCCACAGGTTGGAACTGGAGCGAATGCGAGCAGAACATAACCTGAGGAAGCTCTCAGGGGAGAGAACTCGCACAGGGACCATCCTAGAGAGAGAAATGCACAAGAACAGGGACTCGCACAGACCCAGGAAACAGGGTAAGACCCAGCAGACCTGCTGATTTACAAATCACACAGTAGGACACAGGATCAGTGCGTTCAGGGTGTGGTTGGTCTGAGTCAGGATTAATATAGTTAATGAAAACGAAGACTAAAACTACCCATGAAAATAAGATAAAAAGTCTTAAAAAAAAAAAAAGCGAACTAATTAAAACTACAATGAACAATGCAACCTGAAATAAACTGGAACAGAATTACAGGTAAGATCAGCTTCGTTTCATTTCCCCCTTCGAGATGGTAATGGACTAGTTCCAGAGCATGGCAGTAATGTAATGCCGGCTGCCATAAAACTCCAAAGAAGCAGAAGATGCTCTTTGTGCGCATAGAAATCCTATAATACACTTGAACAGATATGATGCATCGGACATACTGGGGAGCCATGGGCTCGTCATGGCGCCATCCTGATTTTTCAGTATCCTTTAAAAGTAGACAGCCTTTCGATTTCATAAAATCGGTGAGATTTAGTCATTGTCATCTGAAAATTGGTCATTGTGATTTGATGTTTATTTCTGTAATATCTCACAAAATATCAGGCCGTTCTGTGGCTGGGAAGTTATTTAATTTGAGGAGATTCCCGAGCAAATAATGTGTGCATAAACTTGCTCACTTCGCGCAGTCAAGCAGACAGAGGGAGTCCGTATGCGCATGCGCAGGTTTACCTTTAACCGTGCACTAACAGTTACATCATTCTGTCACTAAACGAACAGCTGATCACACTGAGGTGCTCACTGACTGCCGGTATTTATTAGTTTGGTCCTGCGTTTCCTTTCCTTCGCATCATAACGTTCTCGCTTTCCGTTACTGTAGTTGGTCTTTCATGTTTCATTCGCACACTCGCGTCCTATATTTTTCTCTCCTGTTTCAAATTCGTATCCCACAATGCCTTGCCCGCCACGTGATGCATGATGTAGTATTTTGAATTGTGTCACGGTGAAGCAGGAAAAAATAACAGAATTTAGGGCCACACGGTGTTAAATTCATTAAATGTTCTATTTAAAAAACCTAATAAAATTGGAAGTCTGTGATTCGGATTCAGTAGCTTTTGGTCCACGAAACAAAATAACTGGGTGTCGGGGAAAATTCTTTTTATGACCTACACTTGAAAAATCTGAAAGGCAGTCTACCTTTAAGATTAAGAAATTCTTGGAAGTGGTATGAATGTGTCGCGATTAGCTTGACACATTATGCCAGCAAATATTGGAAATGAGAGCTCACCCTCCACAAGTAAGAATTCAAAACATATTTTGTACTATTTATGGTATTTTGGTGTTTAGGTGCTGATTGTCATACAGTACACTGATAAAGGGCTTTCTGTGTAACAGGATAATATGTTCTTACATGGTTGCCCTTATGATGTTTTGTATCGGAAAGGAAGGGTGTAGAATAGATTTATTTACAGGATTATGTGCGGACGGATGGATTATATGATGATGGGAGGATTGAGATTAGTAAAGTCTGTGAACCACATTATTATAGCTTGCTGTATTCTGCAAACGAACTTTCCCAGAAGGATTTCTGCATCAACGAACAGCATGTTAATGAAGACTGTTCCCCTCTTTTCATCCAGCTCTAAAATATTATTTAAATGTTCTGATCTACGATGAGTCCATGACAGGTGTGACAACTGAAATGAGCCGCCAAGATGACAAGCAAACACCATTTATTTACAATAATTTTAAATTGAGCAAAACTTGGTGACATTTTAAAAATATAAATAAAACTTATATTTGTAAGGAGCTAAAGAGAATTTGCGATCAGGAAGCCCTACGATAAAACACAGGATAGTCTGACCTTCATAATGCTCAGTTTCATTGAGCTGATTCAAACACAGATTGACTGTAAACATATGAAAAACGTTCTTCAACACTCCTGTTTGACACGTTCGGAATGATCACGAACCATCGGTCACATATTTTCATTGTTGTTAAGCATTATTGCAGTGTTGAGGCATATTCATTGATTATAGTTGACAATGCAGTATACAAAACGGGATCTCTATGACAGCAGTCAGCAAAACAATATGTTGTCTAATTGTGGCAGAAGAGATCAGTGTGTCCTATTCAAGTTATTACAGGATATCTATGGCTGTGCAATACCTGAAAAACTAAATAAAAACTAGTCAATTCCTCAAAATAAAATTAAAACTAAACTGAATTAAAAAAAAAATAAAACAAAAACAAAGACTAAATAAAAACTATAATAACTCTGGCCTGGGTGTGGTCAGGGTGGGTTGGCTTTTCTGTGGGTGTGGTCAGGGTATTTGTGGTTATTGTGGAGCAGGGATAAAAAAAAAGTAAGTTTATCATCAGATACTCATTACGGTTGTGTGTGTGTGTGTGTGTGTGTGTGTGTGTGTGTGTGTGTGTGTGTGTGTGTAGAGATTGCGTCTCAGTTAGCAGCAGCTGAAGTTAAATGCACTCTTTTGGAGAAACAGCTGGACTTAATGAAGAGGACGGTGAGAAGCACGGAGTCTGATCGAACATCCGTCCTCAAACACCAGGTTGTGTGTGTTTGTGTTTAGGTTTAGAGTGTCTGAGCATTGGTTTGAGTTTGTGATTGTTTTTCAGGAGTGTGTGCGCGGCTCGAGTGACGTGTGTGAGAAGTTGGAGAAGTTGGAGCAGGAGTACAGGAGACTGACACA
Source organism: Notarius quadriscutis (assembly GCA_026167865.1). Classification (NCBI taxonomy): domain Eukaryota; kingdom Metazoa; phylum Chordata; class Actinopteri; order Siluriformes; family Ariidae; genus Notarius; species Notarius quadriscutis. The sequence continues at coordinate 49,838,457 of JANZLB010000008.1, forward strand.
CACTCAGAACAATGCTGAGGCCAAAATCCGAGCGCTGGAGTGTAAACTGCAGGAGGAGGAACACCACAGGAAACTCATACAGGATAAAGCTGCGCAGGTTTTATGCCCCCACTGCTCTGTCCACCCATCCCTCCATCTGTTCGAACATGCATGATGTTTAATCAAGTGAAATAAAAACTAGACTTGGTTTTATATTTGTATCATGCTTATTGAATGCAGCATGCTTTTAAATGGATTTTTGATGCTTTTTTAAAATTTATTCACTCTTCCCAACAAACTCTGCCTTCATTGAAATATTTTTAATTTTAAAATAATTTTATATAAAGTACACTTTTATTTCTAGCCTGGTTTTTCAACATTAATTTTCTATACAACTCTGTTGCCTTCATCTGATTGGCTGCTCTTCAGTTACAGACAGGCCTTGAAGCCAATCGTATTCTGATTGAGTCCGTGTCGACCCGCCCACACCGCTCCTCCAAGAGCACAAAGAAGAAACTGTCATCAAAGGTAAAGAAATCAGAAAATACTAATCAGTGCTGCTTTAACTCTTTACCCCTTAATGACGACATATGACGCCTTGTCAAAACCTTGTCTTTAGACTTTTTTTCTTGTAAATATGTTCTGTGGGTGAACAGTATATACAATGGTGGCTGTAGCAACTGCTTTAAGGGGTTAAGGCTGATGTTCGGAATATCATGGACCACAGGCATTAGGTTAATGGTGTTTGGTGGAGAGGGCAGGGTGAGACTGGAATCTGCCCTGTACTGCTGCTGGGAGTTGGGAGATTTATTAAATTCCGTAACTGATGTTGCTGTTTCTCTTCTACTTTCCCAGAAGCCTTTACAGCAGAGACATTCTCACACACAGCCTCACTACAGACTGAGTCTGGGGGATGTACCGTTTGTGGCTGGAACAGTATGCTCGCTCTCTCTTTCTCTCTCACACACACATTCTGACGAGAGTAACACCAGTTTAATCCACTCATTTATCCAGAGTGAAGTGTAAAATATCCCCTAATTTCTCTCGCTCTTATTATTTTGTAATAAAATATAATGAGAGAATTCACAGTAAATTTACAGTACGACGAAACACCAGAAACTTCATCTATACCTGTAAGATATAAAGAATGAAATATAACTAGTGTGTTTGTTGTTTAAACAATTAAACACTTATTACTGTTCTTAGTGTGACAATGAATAAAGTAGAACACTTTTTAATAAATGTTATTCATTATAAATGTATGCTCTGTCTGTCTGTAGTCCACAGGGGCAAGTCACTCTGTCCGTGCTAATGTGCAGCACGTCCTCCATCTCCTGAAGCAACACAACCGTCAGCTGTGTAATGAGCGTGTGCTGGGAGCCACGCCCCTGACAAATGGGAAAGAGGCTTCCGAGCTTCGGTCATGCAGTAGCTCCTCCTCCTTCTCCTCCTCTTCTTCCTGTAGTGAGGAGCTTTCAGAGCTGCTGCAGGCTCTACAGGACGAGTTTGCACATATCAGCTTGTGAGTTTCCACTTTTCAATTTTATACACATTTTATACACATTTACAGAGTTCAAGATTTAGTTTGAGGGGGTGTTAGGCTAATTTAATCACATATTTCAATTCATATATATTTTGCAGTTCATGCTGCATGCTTGTAATGGTGTTACTGTGTGTGTGAGACAGCGAGCACCAGGAGCTGGGGAAGCAGGTCCAGGCGTGTCGTTCTGACAGACTGAGGCAGGATTTGGAACGAGAGAGAGAGAACCTGGTGAAGAAGATGGAGGAAAAAGGAGAACAGATCGCTAAAGTGCGACGACATCGGGCTCAGGTCAGCTTCATCCTCACACTCCTCAAAAGTAACCCAACTTAAATCATAATTTTTAGAGTTGAGCCGGATACTCGGCTGAAACGAGTATCCGGTACGGTTAAAGCACTTTTGCCGAGTACGAGTATTATACGAGTCAATATCTGTGCTCGGATTGAATGAAAATCCTCATGCAGCGCCACAGCGCCCCTCCCCTACACACACAGAGAACAGCTCTCGGTCTCTCCCTCAGGGTCCCGCGCGGGTCTTTTCCGTTAACGGAAAACAAACTTCAGCTTTGGGCTGTTAATGTTTTCTTACATGAGTCTAGAATATATTAAATTTAAACTTTCTTGAATAACGAATGGAAAATATTGAATATCTTTTTCATGATATTCAAATTTTTTGAGAGGCACCTGTATAAAGTGGTAAATGCTTTACTGTTCCAGTTTTTTTTTTTAATGTGTTGCAGGAATCAGAATTGAAATGTGTTTATTTTTAAAAAAAAAAATGCAATTCATGAGGTAAAACAGTGCTATTTTATTGTTTTAAGTGAAATGCAGGTCAAAGATTATTTACAAGTCACTCTTTTCAGTTTTAATTTCAATGTACTGTCCCAATTTTGTCTGATTTGGGGTTATAAAATAAAATTTTTAAAAATCATATACGTATATAATATAAAATTTATTGCACTTTCACCTGCTGTTTTCTAATCTGGTTAAGTCTTTCTAATCTCCAAAAAAAATAATCTGATCTCAAAACCCTTTTATCACTAAAATGCTCAGCCGTCAAAAGCAGTGGTGGTGATGATAATGCATAAAGTATGCATTTATAATAATGAATACAAAATTAAACATAACAGTAATCCTAATGAAAATTTTTTTTTTATACTTGTTATAATTATAACAGAGTGATGCGATAGAGTAAGACAAATGTGATGAGGGTGTAGTCGGCGCCCCCTGGTGGCCATCCAGTGACACTAAAATGTCAGTGAGTTGCAGCCTGGAGCAGTCGGAATCATCTCATCTCATTATCTGTAGCTGCTTTATCCTGTTCTACAGGGTCGCAGGCAAGCTGGAGCCTATCCCAGCTGA
>JANZLB010000008.1:49841436-49855817 GCA_026167865.1 Notarius quadriscutis
ATGCAAACTCCACACAGAAAGGCCCTCGCCGGCCACGGGGCTCAAACCCGGACCTTCTTGCTGTGAGGCGACAGCGCGAACCACTACACCACCGTGCCGCCCCAGTCGGAATCACCTCTGCTGAATTTTATCATTATAAAGTGGGAAGATTGACTATAGTGTATTTCACAGTTATTTTATGTAACAGATTTTACCTCAACTTTTATTGCATAATGAAATCAAGATATTTTATTGTGTGAATGCTTCACATTGGGACTTTATTTCCTGCAAAACTGTCATGCATATCACACATTTCAGTACCTGACTTTCTGTTTCTAGAAGTGTGTACAGAATACAGTCCTGTGAGGTTTCCAGGACACCAAGGCGTACAGGTGTGACACTCTTGCACGAAATTCGTACAAAATGTACAGTATGTAGATATAAATATCTTATGCCAAATTAGCATGGCATGTTACAAAAATAAAGAAAAAAACTGAGTCCCCCCTAGTTTGAGGACACCCCCTCAAACTAAATCCTTGTCTCCAATTTATGAGTCCGAGTCATCAGTGCTCAAGTTTCTGGTCAACAGAGGAAGTAACCACTGCCTGGGATCTTACATAGTGACAAGTTCCTAAAAGGTTTTCTGCTCTGGATGTTGGGACACAGAGAGACGCTGTCATGTTGAACTGTAAAGAAAATTGTGTGCATGGGGAAAATTTAAGTATAAAGTACACTGGCGTATCCGAGCAGCATGTCAGTTGTGACTTTGTGTATTCGCTGACACTGTGTGATTTAAGTGTTTGTGTGTCTGGCAGGTGGAGAAGTTGAAGAAGCAGTCTCATCAGCGTGAAGGAAAGCTGAAGGTCAAGTCCAGACCTGGAGAGCGCAGTAAGGACAGTCTGCGTCTGCTCAAAGATATGCGCACACTGCAGACCTCACTGTGCACGGACCAGCACCACTGGGATTACTGACACTCGCGCACACCTCTCACCAGGAATCAGGAGGGACTAGCTCAGGTTTGCAGTGTGGATGCACACCGGGAAGTTTGAATCGTACAGACACCAGAGTTCACGGTCAAGAACGTTTTTTTATTTCTCTGTTAAAAAATGAACACGGTCTACCACAGATCCAGTGTCAGAGGAGAAAAAATACACACGGCAATATAAAAGCTTTTATTTTATATAGAATATGTACAATACACTCACTGAATACACAATTCGAATGATTTGGAGGCGTTCTTTTCTCAGATCCGTCATCTCTGTAAAAATATTAAAATATAAATTAACCCCATGATGCTGGATTTGTGGGAAACGCTGCATTATTAAACCATAAAACTCAACAGATTTTAAGAAGATTGTTCATACTGAAAAATCAAAGATCGCAGATGAGCAGTGAGACCTGGAAATTGTAAGGGTCAGGAATTCACAGAAATGTCGGACCTTTAAAAATCTAAGGTCTCGAAAAGGTCATAGTTATAGAGTTAGCTCTTCAATAAAAATGGTAATTGATAATAATTACAGCGACACAGCAGATGTTCAAATGCAGGGGTTCTTAAGCTTTTCAGTCAGGACAACTAACTGGGGAAAAAGATTATAAAATACTAAATTGTTTATTCAGACTAGAGATTTTTTTTTTTTTTTAATTTCTGAATTTTTCTCCCATAGAAACCGTTTCTATAAATGTTTTTTTCAGTTACTTATAAGGATAATGGAGTTAATTTCCACCACTGTGATGAAAGGAAAAGCGCCACATCTTTAAGAGCCAAGGGTCTAGTATAAAGTTCAGTGCTTTATGTAATTAGATGCTAAAACAGTACAAGAAATTTAAACTGCACGAACCTACAGCAGTCAGAACAACATTTAATCATTACAGTGCATTTTTTTACTTTACCATAAAATTGGTGCTTTTTCTGATGACACATCTCGTGCACTAAATCGTAGGTGTTTGGTTAATTTAGTAAGACATTTGTTTTATACCACACAGGCCTTAAACAAGATTTCTCGACTAACTCGTATCGTCCCAGTAAACACACTTAGTGTTTGGTAATGGACTGAAACCGTAACTGTATATATATGGTCTTTATGGATAAAATGACTAACACACTGTGGATTATTCTGTCAGTGAATTTTAATGAGTGTAAATCTATACTCCAGGTAAGTGCGCTGTGTGTGTGGGGACAATGAGCAGGTCGATATTCAGTGTTCAAATTTAACCACATTAAAAATGCAACATGTATAAACCTGAAACGAAGCTCATCTGGTTGAAATGAACAGATAAGTGACTAAGACATGCTGACTTGGAAAAGGAGATACTTTATCCATATGTATCATCATGAGAAAAATGGATTAAAATGGTATTCGTTATTATCCTTACAGTAAAAGCAGTGGCAGCAGAACTGAGTAAATCTCCACACCGTTTTTGCGCAGAAATGAGTTGCATTCCATACCCAAGGGTGCCAGCTTTGATTTTTGAGCCATTGTTACACTGATACCAGAGACCCCTATGAACACTTTTTTTTTTTTTTTTTTTTTTCAATGATTTTTTCAGTTAAAATAACAGAACAAGGAGATAAAGTTTGTAGGACATGAAGAAAATCCACATGCTTCCATGACTGTGACTTGGTGAACTTTTACCTGTAAATTCACTTCCTCTGGACTTTGAGTCAAAAGAAATCAAGAAGGCAGGACTTTAAGGGAAAACACTTTTGGCAGTTTTTTAAAAGTAGCATCTCCTGGAACTTTTGCCTCTTTGGGGTGTGTGTGTGTCCCTTACTTGTCTGTAAACAGCAAGCTCGCGTTACTCAGACTGGCCTAAATCCTCACCATTAAGATAAAATGTTAATTTTGCTATCAAGTAAGATTTTATACTTTGTAAATACAAGCAGTTGTGCAGACTGCGATTAAATATCAGTTTATCTCAAATACATTTTACAGTTTATGCTCTTGGTGTGGAGCCGTTCTGTGCTGAGGTAAAAATCCCTTTAATAAAATAGTTTCTTTCATCCTGTTCAGATTTTCACGTTAGTGACGGTGTAAGTGATGGTGGCACCCCTGTGTACAGGAGCAGTACAAACCCTGTTGGCAGAACGATGTGTTAATCAGGGAACAGTGTCAAGTTTATCAGGATCTGATCTGTGTTTAGGATGGATTAATAATCTTCTGAAATTGTTTATTTTAATGAACTTTAAAATTTTTGATGGATTTAAAGAAAACCAACACCTGCAGTATTTTTTTTTTTTAACAAAACAAGTTTGAAGTGAAATTTTGAAATGTTTTTTATCCTTACTTAATCTCAAAAAAAAAAAAAATTAATGAATTTATAAACTGTTTTTGGTTTTAAATGTTCTGCTCTTTTAAATTGAAGTGAGATTTGACTGAGTATTTTATGCCTTAATCGTTTTAAATAAAGTATTTATTTTGTCTTAATCATTTTTGTACTGCTTTATAGAATCAGAAGAAAAACAATTCGAGACATTCGAGTCTTGACATTTTAGGAAATTTATTTGGAAAAAAAAAATCACTGCAACTTTTTTTATATTCATACATTTTATGATAACTGTGGCTTTTTCTCCATTTCAGAGACAGAAAATGTCTTTTTTTTTTTTTTAAAGACACAAAGCTGTACATTATGTACACAGTGTTCACTCGCGGCCACGACCAGCAAAACCAACACTTCAGTACAGAACAGAAATAAAGCAGAATCACCAGTGCCACTGTAATCCCACAATGTCAGTTAATTCATCAGTGTTTTTCTTTTTAATTAATTTTTTATTGGGACTAACAAGAGGTGAAATGTTGATCAAATGATCACTGAGGTTTTTTTTTTTTTTAAACCCTAAATACTGAAGGTGAAGCTAGTCATGTATTTTTATTTATTTTTGTCATGAGGAGCCCTAAAATTACACTTCTATTATAAATTTCATGTTTTTAAACCTTTTTTTAGTGATAGTAAAGAACGATAGAGATGGTGAAGAAAGACCACCAGTACTGTCATTACATATGCTCTGTTTAAATAGATAAAATAACTTGCTTTTTTTTAAACATCTGTTAATTACATAGAGAAACATTTCTTTAAATTCATATTTACAGTAAAATTCATCATTTTATTTTATTTTTTTTTTAAGTGAGGGGGTTGGCACAAGAGAAACTTTTGTTAGTGAAGGGAAAAAAAAACAAACAGGAAAAAGCAAAATTCATTTCCACCTACAGATACGAAGAAATACCAGAAAATACGTTCAGTAAAAGTATGATGTAAAAAGTAATAATTTAAAAACACGTTGTTATTTACATGTTGCAGGAAGTAAGGACATATTGCACACGAGAGCTGAAGCTGACGACTCACGGTCCTGTGTGTGATAATGTTATATTACAGCGTGGAGAAATGTAGGAAATGTGATAAAATCATTGGAACAATAAAAATTCAAGTGATTCTGTTATGTTTAACAAAACGAGCTGGATCTGGAATAAAAATTTTTTTATGTTTTAAAAAAATTTGGCTCATAGTGCATGGAAATTAGTTTATATGATGAGCTTTGTGGCTTTCAGTAGTAAATCACACGTGGAAAGCTGAGGTGGCAGCCATGTTGTCAGAGGTGAGAAAGTCTTGGCACTCTTTCGTCTAATGATTCTGCAATTAAATTATATGGACAATCAAAAACTAAAGATTACTAGAGTTTGATGAAATAGGCAGATTATTATGATTCTTGTTTTGCCTGAGCATACATAATTTTCTCAATTTTTAAAACTGCTTTTTAGACTGAATTCGATTTGATTCCTTTTTATTTTTAATTAAGCTTTTTACATTTTTTTTTTTTAATAAACGAAAGAAAGATGGCAGTTTTCCAAACCCCAATCAATACCTGAACCTGTGTATGAAAACACCAGGAATTTGTCAATCAATCTGGTATGTATTCTTGCCTCACTCCCTGTGTTCTTGGGATGTGATCCTGATCGGGATAAAGCAGTTGCTGAACATGAATTAATGAATGAATTAAATGAAATTAGTTCTAATTTTTTACATTATTAATTATATTAGAGATTTATTACTGCAGTCCATTTCATACCTTACACTAGCTCATACGCTAGCAAACTCAAAGTTAGCCTTGAGTTTGACTTTCACACCTATGTTAATACGCCTGCACACACTGAGCTGTATAGCTTTAAAACTGTGTATGTGTATAGACAGTGTTTAACTACTTAAAAAGGCAACACATACGTGATAAGGCAAATCCATATTTATACATAATTCTGTTTTCTGCCTGAGAAATAAACCTCTTCATATGCCTCAGAGGGCGCCATAGCCCTTAAAATTCCTCTGATAATGTTATATACAAGAAGTCGGAACACCACTGGTGTGATGAAATCACGAGATTTGCACTGAAGTGGCTTTAAACTCAGACACAGTTTAACTCGCAGTCTTTGGGTCAACTGTCATAATAAACACTGAACTACACAGCGTTCAGTTAAATCATGTTAACTTTCCCATCTCATAAATATAGCCATAATTCACTCTTCCAACAGGAGCTTGTGGTGGGAATTCCGGATGGGAAAATGAGTGCAGAATTTTTGGCTTACCTGAACTGAGGCTGAGTCATGTGACAGGATGAAGGATTGAGGGCAAACATTCAGCAGGAGAAAGATTTAAATATCTGGGACAAAAGTCACATCGATCAGCTTTGTTAAATTACTAGCGTTGAATGCTTTACTAACGCTCGCGTGTGTCTGTGTCGATGATGTTCACTAAAATCTCACCTCATCTTGAGTTTTCTCTCATCACAGCAAATTGCATTCACAAGGATGGAAAAAGGGAAGTAAAGGATGTCTAATGGTTTGATTGTCTTTTTACAGTTTAAATAAAAAAAAACCCTCATTCTGTGTGTAAAATTAGAGAGCTAGCTTGCGACAATAACATTTCTACAGCGATACTTACTCAAAGAAACTTTTCCTGTAGACTGTTTTTATAAACTAAAATTCACTTCTGTACATTTGGATGGAGTTTATGATCTGTTACAGCAGGACAGAAAATATATATAAAATCAAACACGCAGGCTTTGTTCAGCTATCAAAACATTAAGTAAATACTTAAAGAACATATCTCTGAACTACTCGACAAGAAAACACGAGGCTCTGCCCCCGATCCCATGACAAGTGAAGTGTTCTTTTTGCCCAAATGGTTCAAATGGCAGGAAATGACATCATTATCTGCAGCATATCAGCTCCATCCACGAAACTCCAGTGTCTTGACAATTGTCTCACCACATCCCAGTCTGTTCCCTCTACAATGCCGTACTCTGAGCTGACACAAAGGCGTAACATTTACTGTTTCAGAGTGAAAGCCTTGCACTTCCAGGCATTTCATTGGTCTGTCTTGCTGCACTCATCGTCTAGGCAACCGTTCATGCGGTGACTGTCATCCCCGAATGCTCCCTGTGCCTGCATCAGCTCATACTCTTCATCCAGAAAGTCCAGTGAGTTGTTGCTGGGTAAACCGCGGATGGTGAACTTGTGTGAAACTTTGGTCCACTGCTCACGATTCGCTGCCACACGCTCATAGAGTTCTGATGAACGCGGAAAAATCTCATGCAGCAGCCTATCAAAGAGAAGGAGGGGATGGGGCAAAAGTGAACAAATCAATTAATGTCCATATCAGAGCTAAGCAATTTTACCCTCTAGTACCCCTTTCACATAGAAGTCCAACCAAGGTTATACCTATGTTGTTTCTGTGTTTGAAAGGGTCAAGCCGCGTTGTCCGACTTGGCTTCGTGACTCACCTCTTGAGAGGTGAATATGTGTGAGAGCCAGACACAGAGTGTCTAGGTCCTATATGAATTGTCATGACTGGATTCTCTCCCTGTATTACTCACTTGGTTTTAATTAGCAAAAGAAGTTTTGAGCACTGTACAATAACCCCGGATGCAACCCTGGTCATTGGTTTGAAAGAGGTATACAAGTATGGAAGACTTTCATGTGACATCATCGCAACTGCGGATTTGTTTATGCAGCCATATTGCTGGGTGAGCTTTGTGTTTGCCAATGACCGGCACAAGTGTATGCGAGTGACTGTTAGCCCAATTCAGTAAACATCTACAGATAAACTTGTAAAAGTTCCATCTAAAAGAACAATGGCAAAGACCTGTAGTGCTTTTGGATGTAATAACAGACGTGGTTTAACTTTTCACTGCTTCTCGGCGAACCCAGAAAGATGAGAAAAATGGTGAGTTGCAGTTAAACGGGAAGACTGGATGCCAACAAAACATTTCAGCGTGTGTATGTGTGTGAAGTTAGTGTGAAAAGCTCTGTGCAACATTAAAATGTGGATCTGGATGTGGGCTTTGGATGTGATGTATTTTATTAGTGAGACTATAAGCATTTTTGTTATGTACTAATAATGTACACGAGGCTGAACACCTTAAAATATGCTCGATCTAGGCCCTGGCTTGTTTATTACTATTAGAAATCCACATTTGAGCTTACCTTTGTCATAAAGTATTTTTCTTTATCGGGAATTTCCCATAGCGTTTCGGCATGAAACCTGCCTCAAAATATTGGTGGACATCTGTACTTTCCTATGCTTTTAGCATCTCTGGTGTATTTAGAAGTCCCAAATAGTTCAGGATGTCGTAGTATCCCAAATCTGGTAGCTCATTTGCCGAACACCTTTCAAGTGGAATAAATACATTTGTGGGGACATTAAGAAGAAGCCTTTATTTTTGTCACATGCACACTCCTCTACATTTAATCCATCTGAAGTAATGAACATGTGTGTGCACACGGAGAGGGAGAGAGCAAGAGAGAGCAGTGGGCAGAATAAATAATAAATAAATACGTTTGTGGGTAAATTATATGGATCTGTGATGCCTACATGTTTCAGCTTTTGAATGTAACGCGATATGCTGGTACAAAATAAATTTTTAATCCTTTCAGAAAGATTGTACTGACTGCAGTTGTCTTGATTTTCATTATTGTCGCGGCTGTGTTTCTTTGTTTGTCTGACAATATGGCAGACACTGCGTGAAAAACAAAAATTTATAACGTCAGTGGAAGTCCTCTACTGGCACCCTGGTATATTATGGAATAATATGTCTCTTCTTCAGTTACCATGAGTTCATGCTAAAATTTGTACAGGAATCTATCCTTCAAATAAATTACATTTATGTGAAGAAAATAACCCTTTTGATCAGGGTTTTAGAACTATAGCAGGTTCTACAAGAACAAGAAGCCTGGAAAAACCTACCAGCCAACTTCATAAGAACATTTTACAATATAATTTCATCCACAACTGCCTCCCCATCCCACCCTCCCTGTCTCTTCCTCCTTACTCTCTGCTTTTTCTCCTCTTTCCACTTCAGATGTCTCAGAGCTCCTGTTCTCTCACCATCCGACCACCTGTGCCCTTGACCCTATCCCCTCATCTCTCCTCCAGACCATCACTCCCGACATGCTCTCACTTATCACCTCTTGTCAACTCCTCCTTGTCCACTTTCTTTCCAGCTTCAAACAGGCCCACATCACTCCTCTACTTAAAAAAAAAAAAAAAAAACACCCTAGACCCCTCTGTCATCCAGAACTACTGCCCCGTTTCTCTTCTCCCCTTCCTGTCAAAGATGCTTGAATGTGCTGTTTCTAATCAACTCTCCTCTTTTCTCTCAGGGAACAACCTCCTGGAGCCTCACCAGTCCAGCTTCCAAGCCGGACACTCAACTGAGACTGCACTTCTCTCTGTCAGTGAGGCACTTCATGCAGCATGTGCTGTCTCCCTTTCCTCGGTTCTGATTCTCATTGATCTTTCTGCTGCATTTGACACTGTTGATCACCCCCCTTCTCCTGTCATCCTTATCAACTCTAGGGCTCTGCGGGACTGCCTTAGACTGGTTCAAATCCTACATCTCTGGCTGCTCCTTCCAGGTTACCTGGTCTGGTACTGTATCAGCACTTACCACTGGTGTCCCTCAAGGTTCAGTCCTTGGTCTGCTTCTCTTCTCCCTCTACATTCAGTCTCTTGGCCCAATTATCTCTGCTCATGGTCTATCCTACCACTGCTATGCTTATGATACCCAACTGTATCTCTCTTTTCCGCCTTCTGATGTGCAGATCTCTGCTCGCATCTCCGCTTGCCTGCGTTGATATCCAGAGCTCCTGGACAACCATCACCTGAATGGACAACCATGACCCTAACCCTAACCATCACCTGAAGCTCAACCCAGGCAAGACAGCAGTAATCTACATTCCTGCTCCATCCTCTCCACCTCTAGACATAGTCATCTTCCTGGGGGACATATCTAGGTCTCCTTCACCCAGTACGAAGAACCTTGGGGTCGTGTTAGACAAACTCTCCTCAGCGAACATTGCTGCAGTGACTTGGACGTGTAGATTCCTCCTCTACAATATCCGAAGAATCTGCCCTTTTCTTACCACCTATTCTACTCAGCTCCTGGTCCAAGCACTGATCTTCTCCTGCTTGGACTACTGCAAATCTCTCCTTGCTGGCCTTCCAGCTTCTGCCATCAGACCCCTGCAGCTCATCCAGAACGCTGCAGCCTGCCTGATCTACAACCTCTGTTGTTCTTCGCATGCCACTCCTCTGCTTGCCAAACTGCACTGGCTACCTATCACAGCTCGCATCAAATTTAAGACATTGGCTCTCAAGGGATTAGGGCCAGCATACCTCCAAAGTCTGACTCCCTGACCACCTTCAAGCGCAGACTGAAGCCTTACCTCTTCAGGCAGCACCTCTCCCCTGCTTCCCTGCCCACTGTCTAACTGCGTTTCGGTCTTGACCAACCTGGGCTGTGTGTGGTCCAGCCTGGGGTTAGCTATTTTGAGTGCTCCATTTAGTTGTACTTTATATGGTTGGTTTGTTGATTGGTACTTCAACAGAATATTATACTAGGTATTGTTGTCACCTGTTCAGTTGGCACTAGAACTTTCTGCACTTCTTGTGCCTGAGTTTGCACTCGTTGAACATCACTCTGGATAAGAGTGTCTGCTAAATGCCATGTAATGTAATAATTTAATTTTATTAATATAATTAATATAACCTTCTTTAAAGTTCTTTGGTTTAGAATAAAAAAAAAGTATGTTCGGCAAACCCAGTGAGCAAGCTAGAACCCTTAACACACACACACACTATATATACGCAAAATTTATAAATAAGTCACATGTTTCTCTCACTTGTAGATGGGCATTGCGATGTGTTCCATAAAGCTGATCTGTAACTCAGGGATATACGCCTTCTCCCTGTCCATCATCTCACTGGGCCTGTTCCCCATTGCCTTCTCCTATATATACACACACACACACACACACACACACTCTCAGAACTCACTGAACAACAATAATAATAATAATAATGACATCCACCCAAGTCTTATAGAGATGATGTGCTTTGTGGCTTATTTCTTCAGCAAAATTTCATTCTCTTTCTCACACACACACACTGATATGTATATATATTTCTCTTTATGTATGAACGCATACACACACAAAAAAATCACATACCAGATCACCCTGAGAGAAAAACTCTTTGTAGATCAGCTCCTAGAGGACAGAAAGAGAATAAAATAATAAAAATAGCTCTGACTTTTTTTTTATTTTTGTTGCGTTTGAACTGATTTCCGTGGCATTCAACTGTTACATAGCCAGTAAACAAGTGAACATTGAGATACTTTTGGTCCGGGACTTAAACACAGTGGATGTCTAAATAAAAGTTACTTTAAGGTTTCAGTGCAGAACATCAACTTGAATCCCTCTGAGGGTGTGAATCTAATCAGATCAGTGAAGCTCAGCGAGATCAGATTAACAGAAGATAAGAAGATACGACTCTTCTGAAAGTAAAACTCGACCACTGTGCACGGAGCTGAGCAGGTGAAGCCCCTCTGAGGAGTGACAACTTGACTGTAAACACAGGTGTCAAGAGCAAGCTGTGAATGTCCTCCAACAGTGACCTTCTGCACATAACCTCATCACCGTTCAATTTCACAGCCAAGTAAAGAAAGGAGTAAAAAAGGTTAAAGGTTATTCTCTCACAGCGATCTTCCTGGTGGTCTTCCAACCCTTGGTCTGATCCGAGAGGTCACAAGAGGTCATCAGTAGGCATAACAGCAGGCTGCGGTGCGTCTGGCTCTTCGGGTTATACCCAGCTACAAAACATTTTTATTATTATTATTCCAAAACAACCTGGATTTTATGACACATTTATTTCGTGCTCACCACTCTGTGGTAACATTTTGCTTTCATTTTTAAAAGAAATTAAGCTGCTTGCTTTCTTTAAAAACTACAAAGATTTTAAATGATTAAATAAAACCTGAAGCACAAACATGACTTACACAAAACCATACCTTTTGCATAAAAATAATTTACATTGCAAATGCAATAAAATATATTATTATTATTATTATTATTAACCCATCCATTATCTGTAGCTGCTTATCCTGTGCAGGGTTGCAGGCAAGCTGGAGCCTATCCCACCTGATTATGGGTGAGAGGCAGGGTACACCCTGGACAAGTCACCATATTATCGCAGGGCTGACACATAGAGACAAACAACCATTCACACTCGCATCTATGGTCACTTTCAAGCCACCAATTAACCTAACCTGCATGTCTGTGAACTGTGGGGGAAACCGGAGCACCCAGAGGAAACCCACGCAGACAGGAGGAGAACATGCAAACTCCACACAGAAAGGCCCCTGTTGGCTGCTGGGCTCGAACCCAGAACCTTCTTGCTGTGAGGCGACAGTGCTAACCACTACACCACTGCACCAATTAGTTATCACTTGCACTCATGTCCAAGTTCAGTTTAACAGACCTTTAAAGGATTCTATTCTTTTATAGAGTGGGACTTATTTGTTTTTTCTCACTCACATTGTTTTTTGTTAATTTTTTGTAGCAAAACACATAAAAATATAAAATGGCAGGTGTAATGTCTTTGGATACAGTAAAGAGAAAAATCCAGATGACTCAGCATGCACTCCTATGTGCTGGCGGCCTGTGAGTGAAGAGCCTGGAGTTTTCTCTTGAACACGTCCAAAGACAAAATGTTAAAAAAGCAAGCATTTCAATGGAAATAACCCAACTTCGTTGACACAACATTTGCTTCTCATATCTTTCAAAATATTGGCTGATTCTCAAAAGGCACCAAGGCAGAACTTGCTCTTCACCAGTACCATCACCAGCACTGTCCTGGTGGAAAAGAGGTGTAACAGGGACTGACAGGATGAAAAGACAACAATATGAGCTTTCTGTAACATTGACACTGATGCGGAATCCATGACTGTTTAAACCTCAGCATCCTTCATGTTTATGACCAGCTTAAAAGCTTGACTACTCAAGTTTGCATTGGTTGTTGCATACAAGTGCGCCAGTGGTGTGGTTGGAGCTATTAAAATTTTGTGACAATTTCCATGACTACAGGAAGAAAATTGTCTGCTGCAAAGTTTTGACAGAATAAGCTGCAGGAGTTATGTGTATTATGGAAATATCGAAACAAATGTGAGAAATTGTTCCAGTAGCTGGCTGAACGGCATCTCCACATGGAGTATGCTGAGGTCTTAAGTGCCACAAGACAAGAATTTGAGGCTGACACAGTGGAATAGTTGAAAGCCGTGGCTTAAGACTGACCATGAAGAAGGAATTCAGATTGTGATTGATTCTAGGGATTGAGACTCAAGAAGCCTCAATGACAGGGCCTGAATAACAGTGGGTAAGAAACAGAAACTGACACTGGGGAAGGCTCTAGACCTGACCTGAACCTGATGTTCCAGATAGCTGGGGAAACTGGGGAAGGAAATCAAGACAAGCACAAGGGTAGACAGAGAGATAGGACCAAAAACATGACCACAAACAGGCAGGAAAGGAGATGTGCTAGGAGCTGAATCAGCACCTTATCAAAGACCAGGTCCAGAGACAGAAATTTGGTTTGGAAAAGTAGAAAAGCAACAAAATTATGGGTAGCAACAGGAATAAATGTGGATGCAGTGGGTAGAGCAATGAGGAGGCTGTGGGTGGAAAGCTTGGCAATGAGGTGCATGGTTTAGGTGGGTTCCAGATGTTCAGATCTGTCCAGATTCAGATATGGGCTCCAGAGTAATAGGTTTGGAAGATAGGGTTTCTGAGCTGGCATAAATTGGCTCACCAAGGCCAGGTTAGGCACTGATGTGAGATTTGACAGAGAAGGGGTTCTCAGAGAATGTTGGGGGAACAGAGTTCTTAAAGCCTGTTGGAAGAGCATGGAACTTGGAGGCCATTGGCAGGGCAAAGTCTGTTGGCGGTTCTCAAAGTCTGTTGGTGGATTAGAATTATGAGATCCTGTAGGCAGACCAGGTTGCTCAGAGTCTGTTGGTAGAGCAGGGTTCTCAGTGTATGTTAAGGAAGCACAGTCATCAAAGCTGGCAGAACAGGGAACTTGGAAGCCATTGTCATGGCAAGGTTCTCAAAGTCTGTTGGCAGAGCAGAATTATCACAGAACAGGGTTGTTAGAGCCTGTTGGCTGACCAGATGCCTCAAAGTCATTTGGATTCTTAGGGTTCATCAATGGAGCAGTGGTCCCAATTCATTAACCAAGGGTCAATGGTGGCCCACTGGGTAATGCTCTGGGCTACCAGTCAGAAAGTTTTAAGTTCAAGCCAAGCTACCATTGATAGGCCCTTACTAATAAGTTGGAATCTGTGCAGGAAATAGTTTCACTGTACTTTATGTGTCAATGTTATCCTTGATAATAACATGCAATATAAACCCATTATTAGTTCATCCAGCTGACAGGCGATGAGCTTATCCCAAGTCAAGTCAAGATTATTTGTATAGTGCTTTTAACAATAGGCAATGTCACAAAGCAGCTTTACAGAATATTAAAGACTTTAAACATGAACTAATTTTATCCCTAATCTATCCCCAATGAGCAAGCCTGTGGCAACGGTGGAAAGGAAAAATTCTCTCAGACGACATGAGGAAGAAACCTTGAGAGGAACCAGACTCAAAAGGGAACCCATCCTCATTTGGCTGATAACAGACAATGTGATTATAAATAACTTGCTTCTATAAGTGTGCCCTATATAGTCACAAAGTGTAACTGTGAAACCAGGAAATTCATTATTGTTTTAATATGAAGTCTGTTTTGTTGAAGTTATAAACCGTTCATTGATGGAAACTTGAGTACAAAACTGTTCATGACTACTGCAGTCCTTATGTTTGCAAGTCAACTGTAGTTGTCAGCCATAAAAACATTACTGTAAGTGTCCAGAGCATCTTCCAAGTGTGACTTTCGACTGTCCATATGGGGCCGTCCTCCTCCACAGGAGCGATGTGATGAGACTCCAGCCAGATGTAGGGTATCAGGATGGATCAGGCAGGTCCAAGGAGCAGAAGAGGTCAGCATCTCGATCTCAGGATTGACATGTAACTCAGAGG
>JANZLB010000008.1:50259727-50271097 GCA_026167865.1 Notarius quadriscutis
CTCTCATAGTTGAAGTGTACCTATGATGAAAATTACAGGCCTCTCTCATCTTTTTAAGTGGGAGAACTTGCACAATTAGTGACTGACTAAATACTTTTTTGCCCCACTGTGTGTGTGTGTGTGTGTGTGTGTGTGTGTGTGTGTGTGTACATGAGTGTTTTTTGACGGTTATCCATACCACTTTGATCCTGTCTGTCAGTGCTTCTCTTTATTTGATCAGTGTGGTTATGTAATTTAATATCTCGCTGCACAGACACACTACAGTTACACACAGCTTTTATTTATATGTTGTTGTAAAAACTATGGCTATGACTCATACAGCTACAAATCACAGGTTAATGCACTCATTGTATAGTAACAGCAACACATCAGGGCTCCACAAATCACAGATATGATGAAGTTCAATTCAAGATTTACGTTTATGGAAGGAATCTCCAGTGTCAGTGCTATAACATGATTAATCTAAATAACTTCAAGAGAGAAAAGAGGCTGGTGAGGGAACAACACAGAACTTGTTAACTGCAATAATAAATGGATAAATAGTACAATGCATCATTCTTTAATAAATAAAAATTGTGATTGTTGGTAAGTTGTGGCGGTATAAGAGGAATAAAACATTTGGACACATCCTGTTATTGGAAAATAATAAACTTCAGGGGTAATAGTGAACATAAATCTTTTACATTCAGGACATAAAATGTGACATAAGGCATTAGGGTTAGAAGTTCCTACAAACATGAAGGATTTATTCAGAAACATTATTGTTTCTGAACAGGTTTCTAAAGCGTGTTTATGATCATTGATGTGCACTGATCACGTTTGCACTAATGTTGTAGAACTTTGCTCCAAAGCTGTATCTGTTCCTGTTGGATTTAGTGATCATAATCAAGTAATGATATCCAGGAAAGCCAAAGATCCAAAGGCTGGGCCTAAAATAGTGTTTAAAAGATCATACAAGGGATTTTGCTGTGAATTGTGTGTGGATGATGTTAAAAATATTTGTTGGTCTGATGTAAGTAAAGAAAGAGAGAGATCCAGATGCTGCACTTGATGTATTTATGAAACTGTTGCTTCCAGTTATTGATGAGCATACACCTGTCAGGACACTGACCGTTAGAAATGTTCAAACCATTAGAACTGGAAGAACCATTAGAACTGTTAGTGCCCCTTGGCTTGATGATATTTTAATAAGATAAGAAATACTGTATGTCACTACAAGATGCAGAAAAACTAGTTCATGCTTTTGTCACCACAATAATCCACCAGATTGGATTATTGTAATACCTTACCGTCTGGATATTCCAGTAGGTGCAAAAACAAGCTCCAGTTAATCCAAAATGCAACAACAAAAATCCTTACCAGATAAGAAGACATGACCACATCACTGCTAGCTTATCCACACTGTATTGGCTCTCAATCAAATTTCGCATCGATTATAAAAATATGACTATTGACCTATAAAGCACTGAATGGTCTCGCACCACAGTACCTGAATGAACTTCTGGTCCTTTATGACCCATCACGCCTACATGGATTAAAAGGTGCAGGGTATCTGTTGGTACCTCAAATAGTGAAGGCCAGAGGGACAGAGCCTTTTCTTACAAAACCCCACAGTTATGGAGCAGCCTTCCAAGTAGTGTTCAGGACTCAGACACAGTCTCAGTGTTTAAGTCTCGGCTGAAAACATATCTGTTTAGTCAAGCCTTTGGTTAATAGTTTTTTATTTAGTAAAGGAGTAGATCTGGAGGGTCCTCAGGCATAGAGTGTTTTGGTCAACTGGGATGTATGGATGCTGTCATCCCCCCATTCACTTGAGTTTGTTGACGGTGTAGTGGCTGCTGCTTTATGTCCCAGGGCTCCCTTATGTCTGTGTTACCTTCTGGCTTTCCCCTTTTAGTTATGCTGTCATAGTTAGTTTTGCCAGAGTCACTGCTTGCACTCAGTGCAAAATGTATACTGTTTTTACTTTTTAGGTGACATTGGGCATACTTAACAACCTGTCTGTCTGTCTGTCTGTCTCTCTCTCTCTCTCTCTCTCTCTGTCTGTCTGTCTGTCTCTCTCTGTCAAGTTACATGTTGATCCTGAGACATCAGTGATGCTGGCCTTTCCTGTTCTTCAGACCTGCCTGATCCATCCTGATGCCCTACTTCTGGCTGGAGTCTCATCACATTGTTCCTGTAGAGGATGGCCCCATATGGACTGTCAAAAGATACACTTAGAAGATGGCACTGGACACTTACAGTTTTGCAGTGATGGCTGAGGACTACAATTGCCATGATAACTTTAGGACTGCAGTTGTCATGAACAGTTTTGCACTCAAGTCTTCATCAATGAACAGTTTATAACTTCAACAAAATAGACTTCATGCTAAAACTGTCATAAATTTCCTCATTACACAATTGCACTTTTTGACTATATAGGACACACTTACATAAGTGAGTTATTTATAATCATGCTGTCTGTGGTCACCCAAATGAGGATGGGTTCCCTTTTGAGTCTGGTTCCTCTCAAGGTTTCTTCCTCATGTTGTCTAAGGGAGTTTTTCCTTGTCACCGTTTCTTCAGTCTTGCTCATCAGGAATAAATAAATTTATTAGGGATAAAACTAGTTCCTATGTTTAAAGCCTTTATTTTTCTGTAAAGCTGCATTGCAATAATGTCTGTTGTTAAAAGCACTATACAAATAAACTGACCTGACTTGATGAGGAGTTGAAAACATGTATGCTTGAAAGAGATGAAGTGAAAAGAGTGGCTCAAGATTATGGCTGTACATCTGAATGGCAGATATACTGTAAAATAAGGCACTATGTGACTAAACTGGCCAAAAAAAGGAAGAAATCGTATTATGAAACAAGGATAAATAATATAAAGCATAATGGAAAAAGTTTTGGAGTACCTTAAATTATACCATGGGCAGAAAGAGTAACTCAACTCAATCATTTTATTGGCAGAGTGGGTAATCAAATCCAGGAAATGCTAACAAGTTGTGACCCATCACATTTATGTATAAAAGACCAAGTAATGAAAAACAAGAATTGTACTTTTGAACTCCGTAAAGAGAGAATAGTATTGACAATTTAGATGGAAAGTGTCAGGGATGGGTAGGAGGCGGATGTATGTGCAGAACATGTAATATGTATTAATAGAAGCAAACACAGGCAAACAATCCAAATCAGCAGGCAATATCATAAACGAGGAACAAGCAAAGGGTCAGGTGAGGCACAAACAGAATATCACGGGCACAGAGAAAAAAATCAGAACAAGAAACAGGAGCAGGAATCAGGAAACCAGGAAATCTACTCTGGAAACATGGCTTAGTAAAGTAGAACAAAGAACTCAATACTTCGCACCGAGTGTATGTTTTCAGTCTTTTTATACAGGCACGCTGATGCGTCTTGATCATGTGCAGGTCAGCCTCATTAACAGCGCGAGTGCAAGAGTCCACTTGGCACACGCACAATCCGGAGCATGCCTGAGAGTCCTTCTGGCACACGCACCAAAGCGCCCCCCCAAAGAGCTCCTTCCAGGAGCAAAAATCCATCCTTCCTGACCCTGGCAATGAAGGCCTGATGCTGGAAGTCATGCCATCGGTGCATCACTCTGAGCCAATGTGGCACTGGATACTTGGCTTAGGTGGGGACTTGAACCCTGGGCTGGATGTGGGATCATGCTTAGAACAGGACTTGGGCTTTGTACTGGTTATGGACTCGAGCTCTGGACATGACTTGAACTCTGGACTGGACTCAGGCATGGGTTTGAGCTCTGAACTTGACTCGGACTTTGGACTGGAAGTGGGCTTGAGCTCTGGACATAACCTTGGACTGGATGCGAGGTTGAGCTCTGGACCTGACTTGGACTCTGGACTAGACTCAGGCATGGGCTCAAGCTCTGTCTGCACATTGCTTTGGTCCTGGTCAGGACCCAGTGGTGAGACAATGACGTCTTCATAGCTGGGCGGCGGCAGGATGACAACATCTTCATAGCTGGGTGGCAGCAGGACGACGTCTTCATAGCCGGGCAGCAGCAGGACAACGACGTCTTCATAGCCGGCTGAGTAGTGGCTGCCCCATTATCCTCTGACACCAGTTCTGGAACTGGCACTAGTTCTGGCACTGGCTCTTGTGCTGGAGCTGGCACTGGCTCTTGTGCTGGCTCTGGCTCTGGCATTGGCTCTGGCACTGGTTCTGGCACTGGCACTGGCTCTGACGCTGGAGCTGACACTGGCACTGGCTCCAACTCTGGTGCTGACACTGGAGCTGACACTAGCACTGGCACTGGCTCCAGCTCTGACACTGCTGCTGGCACTGACTTAGGCATTGTCTCTGACTCAGGCACTGGTTCTGGCACAGACTCTTGTACTGGTGCCGACTCTTGTGCTGGTCCTAGCTCTGGCTCTGGTTCGGTTGCTGGATCTGGCTCTAGCTCTGGTTATGACTCAGGCTCTTGCAGTGGCTCTGGCTTGTGCTCTGGTTCAGGCGCTGGCTCTAGCTCTGACGCAGGCTCCGGCTCTTGCACTGGTTCTAGCTCTGGCTCTGGCTCTGATGCCGGCTCAGGTCCTTGCACTGGCTCTAGCTCTGGTTCAGGCACTGGCTCTAACACAGGCTTTGGCTCCTGCACTGGTTCTAGCTCTGGCTCTGGTTCTGGTTCAGGTGCTGGCTGTGGGATTGACTGTGGCACAGGCTGTGGGACTGGCTCTGGAACGATAGCCTCTAGGAGGAGCTCAGGAGCAGCTGTCTCCTGTGTTGTCACTGCGTCGGCCTCAAACGTGATAGCCCCCCTCCCAAAAAATTGAATGGATTTCCTCCTTCTCTAATGATTCACATATGAACTGGAGCATATCTAGAAAAGTCTGTGAACTCCAAAGGCATGGGTGCTCTAATCTAATGAGGTAATCTGCCCTTCAGCATGCTCATCCAGTATGCCAAGTGAGCAGGAAGCTTACCCAGATAGGCTCTGGAGGCTTGGGCTCTTCTAGGTCTGCATAGAAAATGTCACACTGCAGACTGAATCCCCTAGGATGATATATTCCATCTTAGGGTGCCGGGGGGGTGGGGTGGGGGGTCATTCCAAAATGTCGCCAGAAATAAAAGGCTAGGGGCTGAGATACGGAAACCCGGAAATGGCGTGGAATGGTGTACTGGAATGATTCTGCTACATCCATTGTTCAGCGAAGTATTCTGTCAGGGATGGGTAGGAGGCGGATGTACGTGCAGAATAAGTAATATTTATTAATAGACGCAAACACAGGCAATCAGCAGGCAATATCATAAACGAGGAACGAGCAAAGGGCCAAGAATATTGCAGGCACAGAGAAAAAATGGAAACAAGTAGCACGAATAGAAATCAGGAAATCTACTACAGAAACACGGCTCAGTAAAGTGGCACAAAGAACTCAATACTTCTCACCGAGTGTGTATTTTCAGTGTCTTTATATAGGCACACTGATGCATCTTGATCATGTGCAGGTGAGCTACATTAACAGCATGTGTGCAAGAGTCTGCTCAGTGTGCGCACTATGAAGCATGCCCGAGAGTCCTTCTGGTGCACATGCCAAAGTGAGCAGGTTTAACAGAAAACTGTTGAGGATGATAGTATTGCCACTCCTATCTACCATATCTTCAGTCTCAGCCTTGTGAGTAACGTTTGTCCCTGAACCTGCACAGAAGCTAAAATCATTCTACTGCCAAAGAATACTGGTGCTGCTTTTACTGGCTCTAATAACTGACCAATCAGTTTGTTACCTGTTGTGGCAGTGGGAGCATGGCATCAGTTTGTGACTGGAGGGCGGGGCCAGGGAAGGTGAGTGGCAAAGTCAATGCACCTGTTGTCAATTAATGTTGTGTGCGTGTTTGTTGCAGCGATGGTGGAGGTTAGAAAAGGAGGGAGAGAGTGAAGAGAGGGGAGCTCTCTCGACCAGAACACGTGTCTGTGTGTGAGCAGTGAGTGAGTGAGTGAATGAAGGTGAAAAGCAATGAAAATAGTAAAAATAAAGTGTGTGTAAACATCAGCTTCCACCTGCCATTTCTTCTGTACTCCACCCACATCAGGGACGTATTACAGTGGTGCTGAAACCTGGAAGTACAGAAGGGAACCACCACATGGAGTCCTCCCCATTTAAGGAACTCATCCATGCCCTTGCTACCACCCAGAAGAACCAGTATCAAGTGCTGACCACCCTCTGGAAGGAGCATCAAGGTTTTGAAGCCTTGATGCGGGCCCGGAAGGAAGATTGCTCGCAGCATCTGCTCGTGTCGGCGGAGGCCTCAACCGCCACTGCAGCAGACCCTCCTCACCTCACCCTCACAAAGATGGGCCCACATGATGAGCCGGAGGCCTTCATCACTCTCTTCGAGCAAGCAGCCAAAGCATGGGGGTGGCCAGTTGAACAGCGCACGGTGCGCCTACTTCCACTACTGACCGGCGAGGCACAGGTCGCCATGCAGCAGCTCCCCACTGACAGCCAGCTCGTATACACAGACCTGAAGCGAGCCATCCTGCAGCATGTCAGTCATTCCCCAGAACAACATCGTCAGCACTTCCAGACGCTGACATCGGAGGAGGTCGGCCAGCCGTTTGCTTTTGGCCAACAGCTCCAGGATGCCTGCAGGCAATGCCTGAGGGTGGACGACCGTGACACCGAGGGGCTCATCAACCTGGTGACACTGGAGCATGACTTCCGGAAGGAATGGTGGAGTGGGTTCATTGTCATCGCCTGGTGTCACTGGGTTAAGCTATTGAGTTGGTGGAGGACCATCTGGCAGCGGTTCCAGTGGCAGGTGGATGTGTCACCTCTTCTATTTTTCTCTCTCGTTCTCCTTCCCCCCTCCCTCCTCTTCCCATCCCTGTCCTATTCCCCCAACATGGAGACAGGGGCCAGCTCCCCCCAGCCAGCCCGCCATATCCATGGTGTTTGCCCGTCTTCGCCTTCCGTGTCTGTGTCTTCTCCCCCCCAAGTGAGTGATGCCTATAACACCGGTGCAGAGGGAAAGCCTGGGCCAGTATGCTGGCACTGTGGGGAGCTGGGATATCTCCAGAGTCAGTGCTCCATGATGGAGGTGGGAGCTGTGGTCCGGATCCCTGACATGCCAGAGACTGCCCTCGATCAGGCCGGAGCATATTGTATACTGGTATCAAGTATCACACGTTGATGGATTCCGGCTGTAATCAGACTTCAATCCACCAAGGACAGCACAAGCGGTGAAGGTTTTGTGTGTGCATGGGGATGTTCAAAATTATCCTCTAGTGCCCGTCCATATTCTATTTCAGGGACAAAGGCATAGAATAAAGATGGCGATTAATCCTCGTCTCACCCACCTGCTGATTTTGGACCCCAATTGGCTGGGATTCAGAAACTTAATGGAACACATAGTAGGGGGTGGGTCCTGCAATGATATGTCAAGGGGGGATGCTGGTGTGGCATTAACTGGGGAAGCAGCCACAGAGCCATCTACATCAGCACCATGTCAGGGTGACGCGAGGAGTGAGGATCAGCTTGCCCCTCCTCCCTCTCTTGGGGATTCCCTCAATGATTTCCTGTTAGAGCAGTCATGAGACGAGACTCTGCGTCATGCATCTGACCAAGTGAGAATAATCAATGGTCAAACTCTCCAGCCAAATGTGACACCCTCCTTCCCATATTTCATTATTAGGTTAGGCTATATCGAGTGACGCAGGACACTCAAACCGGTGAACAGATAACACAGTTGTTAATCCCTAAGAGCTGTAGGGAACTTGCGTTCCATGTAGCTCACTTTAATCCAATGGCTGGACATCTAGGACAAGATAAAACACTAGCCCGAATAATGGCCCAGTTCTATTCGCCAGGGATTCACAGGGATGTTTGTCAGTGGTGTGCAGCATGCCGCGAATGCCAATTAGCAAATCCCGCGGCCACTCCAAAAGAGCCTTTGTGCCCGCTCCCTCTAATTGAGACCCCTTTGAGAGAATTGCCTTGGATCTCATTGGGCCATTAGATCGGTCAGCACAAGGATATCACTTTATTTTAGTTCTGGTGGACAATGCAACGCAATATCCAGAAGTGGTATCTCTGCACGTAGTATTGCAGAAGCACTCTTCCATGTTATCTCCTGGGTCGGGATTCCGAAAGAAATCTTGACAGACCAAGGCACTACATTTATGTCACACACACTTTGCGAGCTATATGAATTATTGGGAATTAAATCTATCCGCACTAGCATCTATCACCCACAAATGGATGGTTTGGTAGAGCAATTTAATCAGACACTCAAAGATTTAATTCTGGAACTTGTAAGTGAGGATGCACCTAATTAGGAGAAATGGCTCAAGCCCCTGTTATTCACAGTCTGAAAGGTCTTGCTAGCCTCCACGGGGTTTTGACCATTTGAATTATTATATGGGCGAAAGCCGCGCAGCATTTTGGACATGCTGCGGGAAAATCAAGAGGAGGGCCCTTCAACTAGCAAGAACGAAATTCAATAAATTCTCGACCTACGCACAGCGCTCCACACTCTCACACACTTAACCCAGGAGAATCTACGGCAGGCACAAGAATGTCAAGCCTAGCTGTACGACAGTGGCATGCGTTTTAGGGAGTTCACTCCAGGAGACAAAGTACTAGTGTTCTTGCCCACATCAAGCTCCAAATTAGTCGTCAAGTGGCAAGGGCCCTTTAAGGTCAGATGGTGAATCAGGGATGTCAACTATGAGGTGAAGCGACCGGATGGGGAGGGCACTGCAAAAATACCACCTCAACCTCTTAAATTGTTGGAATGAGGGGGGTTGGTAGTTCCAGAGAAGGCGGAGCTGGGGCCGGAGGTAAAAACAACCAAACCAACAACCCAAATTGCTCCGGTCCCTTGTGGAGACCACCTCTCATCGGCCCAACTCACGGAGGTTGCCAAGCTGCAAAAAGAGTTTTCTGACATGTTCTTGCCACTTCCTGGCCACACCCACCTCATAGAACACCACACTGAGACACCCTCAGGGACGGTGGTGTGTAGCCACCCTTACCGCTTACCCTAACACAATAAAAAGGTGGTTTGGGGTTCATCCCATGCTCGACATGGGCATAATTTAGGAATCCCACAGTGACTGGAGCAGCCTGGTGGTCCTGGTACCCAAGACAGATGGGTCAGTCCGGTTCTGTGTAGACTATAGAAAGGTCAATGCTGTGTCTAGATTTGACGCATACCAAATGCCTCATATTGATGAGTTGCTCAGTTGGTTAGGTGCTGCTCACTTTTATTCGACACTGGATCTAAAAAAGGGATATTGACAGATCTCTTTGACTCCTCTATCCCGAGAGAAAACGGCCTTTTCCACACCAGTTAGATTATACCAGTTTGTCACACTTCCCTTTGGGTTATTTGGGGCTCCTGCTATGTTCCAGCGGCTCATGGACAAGATCCTCCGTCCCCTCACCACGTATGCGGCAGCGTACCTCGATGCCATTATTATATACAGCAATGATTGGCCGCCATACCTTGAACACCTTAGGGTTATCCTAGATCGCTGAGGTATGCAGGGCTCACAGCTAACCCGAAAATGTGTGCAATTGGGCGGGTTGAAGTACGGTATCTGGGTTTCCACTTGAGTCACGGGCAGGTGCGTCCCCAAATTGACAAGACTGCAGCGATTGCGGCCTGCCTGAGGCCCAAGACCAAAAAGGGGGTGAGACAGTTACTGGGGCTGGCTGGCTACTATCATAGGTTCATACCAATTATTTGGACGTCACCAGTCCACTGACTGATCTCACTAAAAAGGGAGCACCAGAGCCGGTCCAGTGGACAGAGCAGTGCCAACAGGCTTTCACTAAAGTAAAAGCACTGTGTAGGGGGCCACTTTTACACTCCCCTGACTTCTCTCTCCCTTTTATTTTGCAAACGGATGCATCGGACAGAGGGCTGGGGGCTGTTTTGTCCCAGAAGGTGGAGGGCGAGAAACGTCTCATGCTGTACATCAGCCGCAAGTTCTCAATGTGGGAAAGTAAGTACAGCACCATAGAAAAGGAGTGCCTGGCCATCAAGTAGGTGGTCCTCACCCTCCAATACTACCTGCTGGGGTGCCCTTTCACCCTCTGTTTGGACCACGCGCCCCTCCAGTGGCTCCACCACATGAAGGATGCCAATAGGCGGTTGGTATCTCACCCTCCAGCCATTTAAATTCGAGGTGGTCCACAGGCTGGGGGTGCAGACGGTGGTGGCGGACTTCCTATCCCGTCGGGGGGAGTCCGCTGCACGCTGGACAGTTCCTTGACCTGAGTCAGGCAGTAGGGGTATGTGCCAGCAGGGGCGTGGCCTCAGATTAGTTTGTGAATGGAGGACGGGGCCAGGGAAGGTGAGTGGTAAAGTTAATGCACGTGTTGTCAATTAATTTTGTTGCAGTGACGGTGGAGGTTAGAAAAGGAGGGAGAGAGTGAAGAGTGCTCACCTGACCAGAACACGTGTGTGTCTGTGTGTGTCTGTGTGTGAGCAACAAGTGAGTGAGTGAGTGAGTGAGTGAAGCTGAAAAGCAACAAAAATAGTAAAAATAAAGTGTGTGTGAACAACAGCTCCCGCTTGCCGTGCTTCTGTATTCCACCCACATCAGGGACATATTACACCTGTGCGCAGCAAACTCTTTGAAAAAAAAAATACTTGACCAAATACTATGGTAATTCTCTGTTAACAATCTGATAAGTGACTACCAGCATGTTTTAGGGAAGGTCATGCAACATGCACAGTGCTTACACAAATGATGGATTATTGGCTGAAAGAAACTGATCAAAATAATATGGTGGGAGCAGTACTGTTAGACTTTAGTGCTGCCTTTGATGTGATTGATCATAAATTATTGTTGAAAAAACTCATGTGCTCCAACTGGATGGAAAGCTCTCTATCCAATAGAATGCAATGTCCATCCATCCATTATCCATAATTGCTTATCCTGTGCAAGATTGTGGGCAAACTGGAGCCTATCCCAGCTGACTACAGGTAAGAGGTGGGGTACACCCTGGAAAAGTCTCCAGATCATCACAGGGCTGACACGTAGAGACAAACAACCATCATCATCATCATCATCATCAGGGATCACTCGATAGCGAGTAATATTGTCTACCAAGAAAATGTTTAGATTTTATGCACCCGCAGGTGACTGAACAGTCCAATGCGAGAGGCGCACAGCCTTCCGCAAACGTGGCATTTATTAGCGGCAGTGAGTGGTAAAGGTGCCTTTTCCCTTTCCTTGTGCAGCAAACGTTTCTCCAGGACGTTGGTTCACCTTTCTAGCTCAAAGTGGGACACACCCTCATGGACGGCTTTTCGCCAACCAGATCTGCTAATAGCAGCATCCTCCCAGTTGTTAACACTAATACCACAGGACTTTAGAGATGCTTTCAAGTTATCCTTAAAA
>JANZLB010000009.1:83378-93963 GCA_026167865.1 Notarius quadriscutis
ATGTATCAAGGGATATGCGTGTCAGGGCTTGAGATCTTGGGACCTGTCAAACACATTAAATGTATATACAACCCTGCAGCTGATTCCATGTGTGTAGCTTATGAAATCTTTCTCCTACAGTAGCCAGTACTCTTATAAATGAAGAAATATATCAATACATACTGTAATAGTGATTAGAAAAAATATGATTTATGTAACAATAGATAGATGAGCATTGATACATGAATCCGTGGGTTTAGAAGCTCAGGCGACAATTCCATATTTCAATGCAAAATCGCTAGCTGCTAAACTTTGGTCTACACAGAC
The DNA here is from genome assembly GCA_026167865.1 of Notarius quadriscutis. NCBI lineage: Eukaryota > Metazoa > Chordata > Actinopteri > Siluriformes > Ariidae > Notarius > Notarius quadriscutis. The sequence goes on from JANZLB010000009.1 coordinate 83,685, forward strand.
TGTGCACTGAATCCATGCAAGCTCTCTCAGCCTGCTGGCGGATCCGCACGTGACGTCATGAATCTGGCTCCAGGTTCCCTTGAGATTTTTCCAGACGGGTTTTGTTATTTTAGTTTTTTTTTCTGCTGTAGACAGATGGTCTTGTGCAAAATTACCCTTCTGGATGAGTGTGTAAATGGACATACTTTCATAGAAAAAAAACCCATGAAATTGGTCTAGGATATGCCCTTTAAGCTCTCAGTCACCTCACCCACAGGTGTTGGTTTTCAACACTGCTTATGAAATGAAGGGGCTTTTGTTATGCACAAACTGGACAAGTGCATCTCTTATGGATTGTATGCATGTGGTGTGCCGTCATATAAATTTAAGGGTGCAGATATAGCAAAACATCCCAAAGTTCACAGGGAACAGAAAATTTCCATACTCGAGCGAACCTAAGTCAATCCTTTGGTGGCTAGGTGCCGCTACCTGTGGAGTGCCCAGATTAGCGAGGTGAATTTTTTTTGGAAAAGTGAACGTTTTGACTGTGTATGCTAGAATTCCCAAATGCATTTAAGCAAAGTCTTTCCAAGGACAACAGGATCCAAACCCACATGTGCTGTGCACTGTGGATTGGAGTCCATAGCCTTAACTTCTTGTTGACCTTGGCCAGCCATATGACCTTACATCCCAGTTACAAGCCCAGAAAGCACACGATATAAATGGAAAGACTCTGGTTAGCACTGAAGTTAATAGTGCATTGCCTGTCTTTGGATTGATAAAATATTTTAGTTGTTAATTCATCTTGATATTGCTTTGAATATCAGATTTCTGAAACCTTGGAGCTGAACAGAGATTAGCCTGAAATATGAAATAGTTGTACCTAATCTTGGCAACAGAATTCACTGACTGTGAAAACTTAAATGATTACACATCATATTATTCAGTGCCAGCCCTGTGATGACCTGGTGACTTGTCCAGGGTGTACCCCACCTTTTGCCTGTAGTCAGCTGAGATAGGCTCCAGCTTGCCTGCAACCCAGTAGAACAGGATAAAGCAGCTAGAGATAATGAGATGAGATGAGATGAGATGAGATGAGATTATTCAGTGCAATTTAATAACAGAGAATATGTTCTGAGAAAAGATTATTTTAATGATATGTTGTATAAACATAAAAATGGATGAAATGATAAGGTTAACTTTGTTTAGCCTCATGTGAATGTTCACAAGAACAATTTCACTAAATCAATTCCTACATTATCTTCCTGAGTTGGGTTTGACTGAAGACAAGTTTTGATTGTTAGTTAACTCGTGATTAATTTCAAATTAATCACACATTTTTAAAAAAATCTGTTCTAAATGTACCTTAAAGGGATACTTTTCAAGTTTTGGGAAGTGGGAGTGGACAAATATGTTTGTCTTATGCAAATGTATGTGGCCAGGTCGGGAAGGATAAGGCTGGACACATCAAAAATTATTTTTGTGGGTATTTTATTCCCCCACTGCATTTAAAAAATAAAGCAGCAATAACTTTATAATTTTGAGAGTTTAGCAAAATTCAGTGTGGAAAAAAAACAATGTAGTATTTTCCTTGAGTTCTCTACTTAACTTCCAGCCTCAAAATATGCAATAAAATAAACTAAACAAACTATGTGATGTGGACTCTGGACAAAAGTATTGGTAATCTTTAAATAAAGAAAATAAAAATAAAAAAAACAAATAAATACATTTGTTAAGCCACACAGCTCATAAAAAATATTTTGTAGTAAAATGGTAAATATACAGAACATTCATGAGCAAAAACTGCATTGATAAACACTTTTACATAACTCACAAATTTCTCAGAATAAAACACACTCTCTCACTCCAGTGTGCAGCCTGTACACTTAGACACACACACTCAGGCCTTAACACAGCTTCTTTGCTCCCCTCTGGATCATCAAAAGCATATAAAAATACACCAATTTTTTGTAAACAGTCAGAATGTAACACTAAGTTGATTCTGTACATAAGTGCACTTTATCATAACTTATGCCGACCAGCCACTTGTTACATTGCTCAGTCACTCTACGTCACTTCCTGATTTCTGAAACACATGGAAAAAAAATGATGCCATTAAAATAAATTTGCATTAACGGGTTAACTTCAACAGCCCTAATTTTATATATAAATCTCCCCACTCACCCTTTCTGGCGGGAGAGGTAATCTGCCACCCCCATATGCAGCCCCCGGCCTGTGGACCACCTCGAATTTAAAGTGCTGAAGGGTGATACCCAGAGTGATCCATATTTTGGCATCCTTCATGCAGTGGTCCCACTGGTTGAGACAGAGGGTGAACGGGTGTCCGAGCAGGTAGGACTGGAGAGTGAGGACCACCCATTTGATGGGCAAACACTCTTTCTCCACCGACATTTTCCACTGATCCACTGTTCAAGAGTGACATGGAAAAAGCAGTGCAGTGACACAGATTCAAACTGGGGCTATTGCAACCACAGCCTCATAATAAGAGTGTCTGCTAAATGCCTGTAATGCAACATAATGTAATCTCAAAAAATTTCTGCTTTCATATTTGACAAGGGACAAATTTTGTTTCCAACTGTTTGGATAGAGCCGTGACATAGTTACCATGGGAGTTGCTGAAATAGCTAAGTAGGGAGGGTGTTAAACTGAAGATCTAAATGTCCCTGGTTCAATCCCAGTTTTTGATATTGAGGACTGTGGCTTGTGCATGTCTTAGTCTGTGACCAGTGTGATGTCTGTGCTTTTTTTTTTTTGTGGCCAGGTTGATGCCAGTAATTTGGTGGGTAAAACAATCATGCCATTTGACTTTGGTTTCATGGTGTAATGTTTAGCACTCTGGACTTTGAATCTAGTGATCTGAGTTCAAATCTCAGTGGAACCTTTGAGTCTTTCATTTGCAGCTTCCAAACGAACATGCACAGATTCTCTCAGATTCACAGATTCTCTCCTTTGGTCAAGCCAGCTTTCATGTCCCAAACCCTTTGTGACCATTACCACGGAACAACTTCTTTTCAAGATGGGTACAGGCCAGTTCTGCAATTTTGAATCTGAGCTTTATTGCAGCTTCGATGGTATTGGGCACCGTACCGTATGTCTGTACTGATCTTCTGAAAAGCACACGCACCGAATAATTTGGTTCCATAGTGTCATGGTTAGCACTCTGGATGGTGAATCCAGTTATTCGAGTTCAAATGTTGGTGGAACCTGTAAAAGCTTGTGCCCACATTGAATGATAGATAAACAAGACATTTTTGTTTCAGTGAGGAAAATCCCACTTTTTATGCAATGAATGATCAAAATACATGACAAACAGAAAATGTCCACCCTTTTTATTACAAAGATGAAAACATTAGATGTTTTCATGATATTTTCACCACCGAGCCAAAAATGTCCCCGGTTTTCTTCTCAGAAATCTGGTCGCCTTAAATTACATGATTTTTTTTTTTTTTTGTAATCAAATACAGTAATGACATGGATAATAATGAGTTCATGATGTAAGCAAACCTGCAATAGTCTGCAAGTAAACAATGAATGTGAAAACACGTTGAACAACACAACACCAATCACAATGCTTCTTACAGTAGCTACATTATTAACGTTGGTTGCCGATCACTGCTGGAAAAAGGGATGGATTAAATGCAAAAGCCTCATTTCCAATCAAAATATAAAGAATAATAAAGTATCTTTAAAAAAAAGGCCAAAAAAAACAACAACCCACCAAACAAAGCCAGTTAACTTGTATTAGCGATTGTTAATGATTCTGAACGAAGTTGCCATGAAAGGCAAAACTACTTTTGCCTGATTAATGGAAATATAATGCATATGACTATTGAAGATTATTTAAGAATATGAAAAAAAACCCCACTTAATGCTCACTTGCGTATCTTGATGAACTACTTTGCGCTCCAGACAGCAGAATTCAAACTTGTCTCTGGGTGGCGCCATTCTCCAGTAATAAATACATCATCAGTGGTGTCACCCACTATGTTGCACTCATGCCGTAGCTCACGTCATCCATTCTTACATTAGAAAGGAGTCCTGGGATTGGCTATTCCAAGACTGTTAATCTGTTGTGCTCTACATGTGTGGGTTTGAATCCCACCCTCATTGCATATGTGTCATTTAACCTCATTTTGACCATGAAGGGTGTCTCTCCATGGCCAAGATGGCATCTGTGTAACATGTGATGTGTGTAGCTCTGCAATATGATGAACAAAACCTAATTCGCTGAATTGCTAAATATGTTTAAGGGCTGATTAAAATGAATCTAATTGATAAATAGCTACTACAAGGCCCTCGCTCAGAAAATTTTTATCATTGTTTTCTTTCATTTTATTCATTGTTATCCAACTAGCTCCTCGAGTTAACCATTCAGTAAACCTGCTAACTAGAAGTGAATGTCGCACTATACGAACTAAACCAACAGGAGTTGGTAAACATACTTGCTACTTCTTTCGGGTTATCCGTCAATATGGAAACAGACATTTGCAGTGTAATGTATTCCTATGCCAGAAGATATCTGCAGTGTAATGTATTCCTATGCCAGAAAGGCTCTGAGTGAAAAGTTTGAACTGGATGCTTTCCAAGACAAAATGGAACAGTGTTTGGTGCCACTACCAGAAGTTCCAAAATCACGATCAGCCAAAAAGTCGAAGACATGTGCCAATGATGAGGATGATAAAGAGGCTTTGCCCATCTCGCGTTTGCTAATAATAATGGAAAGAATTGAAAAGATGCAAGAAGAATCTCTCAAACAGCCGCAGTCAGTTGAAGCAATGGTTAAAGATAATACTGTACAAATTCCATTAAAAGTGGCACCCACGTCCTTGACTCTATGGGGAAACAAGTAGAAGACGTGTCGAATAAATGGACAAAGTAAGGTCCACATCTTAGAAAAAGAGAACAATGTCCTTCAAGATAAATGCAGCAACCTGGATGCCTACAAAAGAAGATGGACTCTACAAGTGTCTGGCATTCTGGAGCAAGCAGGTGAGAACATGAAAAATATCATTGTCGACGTTTTCAAACAGGTCTCCTCGAATATAGTGGATCAGCTGGCTTACTCAATGGACATCGCTCATAGATTAGGTCCCTGCTCTGCAGAGGTGCGCTCCAGCCGTCGCATTATAGTTCAATTTCTGTCACGAGCACACAGGGACAAAGTTTGGAGGGACATCAGAACATCTGCCATACTCAATGAAAGAAAGATTAAAGTTTTCGAGGACCTGACTCAAGAGATCAAGGATGCAAGAAACAAATTGTGGCCGTTGGTTGAACAGGCTAGAAAAGAGGGCAAGAAAGCAGGCTTCAAAGGTCCTTCTGCATACATTGATGGTAAATAAATAAAGTCACAGTACGTGAATGAAAATTTTTCTATTTGCTGTCATTCCTGTGTAGTTCTGCCTTCTATGGGGTTAAACTACTAAAAAGCATGTAATGGGGTTTATCAATATCAATCTTTCTCATTTAAAGCTTTGAATCTTAGGTTTGTATGCTATACCGTTAGTCACCAGGTGGTGGTGCCTTCCTTTCATGATTTAGTGTCACTTAAAGTGAAAGAAGGGGGGAAAAAACTTTTGTTTGAAAACTCTAGCAATGTGTTACTTTTATATTCCAGTTATATTATATTCTCCTTTTTTTCTGAGAAGGTTAAAGCAGTGTTTGGATTTCTACCTAATGGATGAATTTATACTTATTGAAGATAAGTTAGCTTATATATTGACCTACTTGCCCTTCCTGCTCAGGCAAGTTCATTGATCTTTTGTAGAGTTCATTTGCATCAAATGTTGTGAGAAAAAGTTGAAATCCTCTAGTTTTCAGAATTGTTTCATAGTATTATTTCATGTCTTTGTCTTTGTTGTCTATCAGTGCTAGGGATCTTAAAGATAATACAAAACGTAAGGCATTATTTTTGTTTGCAAAGAAGTACAAGGCAGATATTTTTTTCTTTCAAGTATGTCACAACACCCAATGATTTAAGCTTTTGGAGGTCACAGTGGGGAAACTATATATGGTTAGCTCACGGATCTGAGCATTCAGCTGGAGTCGGAATTGTTTATAACTTTAATGGGAATATCATTGAGACCAATATAGATTCCTCAGGTCACTTTATTATTATTATTATTATTATTATTATTATTATTATTATTATAGCCATAAATAATATATTTCCATTATTATAATTAATATCTGTGGATACCACTCTTTTATGGAGAATACCACCCTCTTTGATACCTTAGAAGAGAAAATTTCTGACTGATTAACCAAATATCCTAATGCCTCTTTAATCTTAGGGGGATTTTAACATAGCATTAAACAATATCTTAGATAGATGGACTCCTAGGAAATCAGTATCTCTCAACCCCACCTTAAAATGCTTTATGGACAAATTCAATCTAACTGATGTTTGGAGGGAATTGTTTCCAAATGTTAAGCTGTATACCTGGTCCAATAAGGACTGCTCAAGGCAGTCTAGAATTGACTACTGGTTACTTTCTAAGTGTTTGTTAAAATTATAACATTTCAGGTGATATTTGTAGTCACTCTCCCCAGAGTACATCAGTCCCTCTCCTCCCCGAACCCCAATTCAAACAACACATACCACTACAGACACTATAAACATCGCAGACCCAGACCAGTTTCCATCCCTTCCCACCTCTTTGCAGCCCACAACAGAAGTAAATTTCCCCAGAACATAGCCAGATATGTCCTCAGATACTCACACAACAAACACCAAATCAACAACATACATATACCACCATCTATACACCACACTACCACATACACCACAAATAGCACGCACACCTATGGCTAACACGCAGGCGATGCAGACAGAACATACACCAATCAAACACACACTCGCACAACACCAGATACACACATCAGACAACAGGTCCACCTCCCCAATAATTCCATACAATTCTCTTAGGCCCTGTACCTTCTCCATCTCACAGGCCTCCACAACATTCCCCACCTTCTCCATCTCACATCTACTTCCAAGAATACCCAGAATACATCAAGCATAGATACACCATACACACAACAGTCAACCAAGCCCTAATAGCTCTTCATCCAAAGAAACTCCCTCATGCACACATATCCATAATCACCTGGTTGTACATACCATTGACACTATTCTCCCATACTTGCAGGTTCCACCTGAGGAGACGGCCACAACACCCCCACAGCTAGAAAGTGCACTGATGAAACCGTGTGATAGTAAAGTCAACCAACTTGTTAATCACACATCTGAGCCATTTTCTCCAACCACTGTGGGGGTGTCTCCTGAGCCGTCTCCTTCATCAACCCCCCCACCCCTCACAACCTACTATGCCACAGCCTACACCTAGCCCTTCCCATGCACCTACCCAGTCAGCACACTTTCGATGCACATATCATTGTGCATCAAACCACAAAGAAAAATTAAAACATTGGTCAATTGTAGCACAATGTCCCGTATTCTTTATAGGGGAATCAAGTTTAAACAGGATCCCCCCCATTTCCCAAACTTAGAATCCAAACTGACAGCTACTCCAGTGCTACCATTTACCGTTTCCTCAAATTACTGGAACAAACTGCTCCTCTCCCCCAAGTGCAGTCAGTGGTCTTGTCGGTGGGGATTAACAACCGATCACGACCCCCAAAACACAAGCAACAAACAGTTTTCATTACTCTATAAACAGGCCTCCACAACATTCCCCAATGCTATGATACATATCCCACTGAGTAACTTTTCACCCCTTCTTACACCAGTACAAGCACATAACCTTACCCAGATGAACACATACATTAGCAGACATTTCCCCCATATACCCACTTTTCCACCAGAAACATTTTACACCACACATGACAAAATACTCTGGACATCCACATACCATTGCACTGGTGCAATTTCCTAAATTTAGCCTAGTCCCCACCATACCCACCCCTGGATCCCCCAAGCTACTTCTCATCTGCACCCACCTTCCTTCCACAAGAGCCTGACACCACAAGACAGCTTAATCTTCCTTCCACCTCACCCTTTCCCAAACATCCCTCATGGAGAGGGGGTTGACATTCATTCCACACACTTCACACTTCCACCAGGTGGAGCTGCAAAGGGACATCCACGATTACCATCGCAGACTTAATCAATTACTTCTCATCAGATAACACCCATACCCCCACCCCATTCATTTTCCCCTCTATCTGGGAACCAACCCAGTCCCAGATAGATGGGAAACTCTGTCGCCTTATCCAACAGGACACAAACACACTTTTCCATTTCCTCAGGACCCCCCCCCCACACACACACACACACACCCAATTCACCATAACCTTTCAATTTCTGAACAACAGGCCATCAAACAATTTCAACACAACAAAAATATAGTCACAAAACCATAAATATAAAGATAAATATTTAAAAATCATAATTATGGACATCCACCACTATCTACAAGAAGCTAGCAGACAGCTATCCAATCAGAAATATTATCAATCCATCTCTCATTCCACGCAACCCGTAGCACAATATCAAATCTGTCAATTAATCACCTCTCTTCACCAGCAACACAATCAATTCACAGGGTTTTAACTAAACCAAAATATCCGTGTAGTGGCACCAGTTATAACGGCCAGGGGTTTGGGGGCCACCTTAGGCCCCTGAAAACTCACGGGTTCTACATGCTCGGAGATGCATCCTAGTGTATTGCCTGGAACTTGCAGGCCTCCCTGAAAGTTACTCTTTTTTTTGGTAATATTAGATTTTTTGCCAAAAGCTGCTGTGATTGTTTTTAATTGAAGACTTATTACAATTAATATTCAACTATATTAGTGACATTTATGAAATAAAAATAAAACAACCGGTTCACCAAGTGTCACCAATGCGTTCACCAAGTGTCAGCTTTATTTTCAGGTTCAACCATTCAATTACATTACAATACAATGGAAAAAAAAATTGATGGGGACCAACACATATTACATGCATGGCATGCAAGTGTCTCTTAACACAGATGGCACTTTACAGCGAACACAGCTAAGGAAGGAGGTAAACCGGACTAGCATGATCAGTGACCATCTTCACACAACTACTCAGGCAGCTATGCACTGTCTGTGAAGATTCTCAGTCATCCAGGTCATAGTAATTTGTTGGTGGTAGAAGAGAGCAACTGGACTTGCTTGAAGATTCTTGAAGATGCTTCACCTCTCATCCAAAAGGCTTCTTCAGTTCTGTCTGGCTAATAGGGAGTATCAGGTATTTATGCACTGTGACATTTTCTAGTCCATCAAGGAGAATAGTATGATCAATGGTGTCAAAAGCTGCACTAAGGTCAAGCAGCACATCCCTAATTAGGAGCTGGTAGTCAGTCATTTACTACTTTAACCAGTGCTGTGGCTGTGCTATGATGAGGTCTAAATCCTGATTGATACCTTTTATCTCCCATGTGGATATGAGCATAACTGTTATGCCACAGTTTTTTCTCGGCTCTTGCAGATAAAAGCTTGATATTGGCTTATAATGGGACAGCTGACAAAGGTTGAGGGTTTTTTTTTTTAATCAAGGGTCTGACAACTACTAGGTTAAAGGATTTAGGGACATTGCCATTGGTAAAAGAATAATTGTTTTTCAAAGAGGTTTGATTGCTTCTGGTGTTATCTGTTTGAAGAATCGTACATGTAAGGGGTGAAAAAAAAATCATATAGGAAGGACACAATTTGAAGATTTTGATGAGGAAATAAGTGAAATTAGTTCAGTCTCCAAGGGATGTAAAACACAAATCATTGATCTGATGTAGTTATATTGTTCTCTACAGGGATATTTATCAAATTGTCTAGTTTCAAATTAATAGTTTGATATTTTTGCCTGATATTTTCAATTTTGCCATTGACAAAACTATATTGTCATCACTACTACATATTGAAGGTGTGTATGTTTCTTTGGTGGTCTTATTCCTAGTTCATTTTGCTAACGTATTACATAAAAAATTAAGATTATTTTTATCATCTTCGATTAGGGTGGCATGGTGGTGTAGTGGTTAGCACTGTCACCTCACAGTAAGAAGGTCATAGGTTCAAGCCCAGCAGCCAACAAGGGCCTTTCTGTGGGGAGTTTGCATGTTCTCTGCATGGGTTCCCCCCCCCACAGTCCAAAGACATGCAGGTTAGGTTAATTGGTGGCTCTAAATTGACCATAGGTGTGAATGTGAATGGCTGTTTGTCTCTGTGTGTCAGCCCTGCGATGACCTGGTGACTTGTCCAGGGTGTACCCCGCCTCTTGCCCATAGTCAGCTGGGATAGG
>JANZLB010000009.1:452939-464045 GCA_026167865.1 Notarius quadriscutis
GGGTTAAACTCACCCCCCAGCAGTAGGAGCGGGTTAAACTCACCCCCCAGCAGTAGGAGCGGGTTAAACTCACCCCCAGCAGTAGGAGCGGGTTAAACTCACCCCCCAGCGCGCCGTTCTGAACAGATCCGTTCATGACTCTCATGGCAGGTGAAGCAGCAGCTGGAGGAAGTGTCGGGAGCTCGCGCTTCTGTCCGTCCGCGTAAAACGATTCCAGGTTCGTCTGAGGTCCCGGAGAGGAGGAGACACTCTACACTCTATTCTACACCACTCTACAGTACACTCCACTCTACAGCTCTATACTCTACTCTCCACTACAGTACTCTACTCTACACCACTCACTCACTTCCGGCTGCTCTGTCACTGAACTCCAGTCGGTTGTTTTTAAGTCGGTGTGTCAGTGTGTGTGTGTGTGTGTGTGTGTGTGTGCGCGCTACAGGAAAGCGCTGATCTCACACCCCTCTCTCCTCGTGCGACTCGGTGTCTCACGGTTCTGTAGATCTTTCACTTTACAATCACGTTCAGCAGCGCTGTGGAAATCCCCTTACGTCACCGCTGGGGATCTCCCTTAAACCGTCGTCATGGTAACGCACCAACAACAGGTAAGGAGTGCGGTTTACACATTTACACAAAAACAGTCGTCCCTGGGGGGGAGGGAGAGATATGGATGGAGATACATAGATAGATGGAGGAGGAGATATAATATATATATATATGGATGGAGGAGAGAGAGAGAGATGGATGGGAGGAGAGAGATGGATGGGGGAGGAGAGAGAGAGGAGAGAGAGAGATGGATGGATGGGAGGAGAGAGATGGATGGGGAGGAGAGAGAGAGATGGATGGGAGGAGAGAGATGGATGGGGAGGAGAGAGATGGATGGATGGGATTGATGCGTTACAGTTTCTAAGAAAGAAGCAGACTTTTAGTAAATCATGTGCATGACGTCATGCTGGTTTGCGAGAGCTCAGTGAGGCTGCTGATTGACCCGGTCTGGGTTCTGCTGATCAACTCCATCCGAGTTCAGCCACTCTGCTCAAACTGTTGGTTATGGATATAAATAAAAATCTTCGAGATTAACTGTAAACCGCCCAGTGGACCCAAACCTCTGTCATCATTTTCACACTATTTATTAAAGTTTCAGTTGTCAAAACAAATCGCTACATGTTTTAATATTTTTACCCACATTATTATATATTTTATTTATTCCATTCATTTATGTAAATAAGTGTCAGCTTTTGAAACCCTGAAACCCATAGTTTATTAATTATGTAGCGTTTAATGGAGTTTTGAAATAAAAGGTCATGTTTCGTTACTTATTTAAGAAGTATGATGATGTCAGTGTGTGCAGTTGCACTCCTCCAGTCTGCCTGCAGCTCTGCGACTCTAATGAGTTCCTCTAACACCACGAACATCTCAGGGGGCTTCATGGGTATAAAGCGCACGAGCAGTTGGAGCCACAAACCCGGACCTGCAGTGGCGGAAGGGGTGTGTGTGTGTGTGTGTGTGAGAGAGATTGATATCTGAGCACGCAAGACTAAAAACAAACCACCATTCGGGACTTAACGGCTCCAAACAAACATCCCCCAGCCTGACGACATGAGGAGGGCGGGGCCACTCAGCACTCAGCCAATGGCCGGGCCGCGTAAAGTCATGCGACTTAGTCAAACACGATCAGCTGGCCATTTCGGGTTGCCAGACCGGATCCATTCACTCCAGCCTGAGTCCGGCAGTTTTAAAAGCTGCTGCGTTCACTATGAACCACTGCAAAACTCCAATAACCGCCGGTCAAGGATGTCAGTAATTAAAATCGTTACCATTTCATAAAACAGATTTTAAGAAGGCTGGTAAAGGAGGAACCCGAAGCAATCTGGCAACACCGTGAGCGAGGCAAATCCAAAGGTGTAGTGTGTTTGGCGTGGAGCAGAGCGGAGCAGAGCGCGCCCCGCCATGCCGTCCCCCGTCCCCGTCTCGCGCCTCCTCCCCAGAGACTTCGGGCTCGAGCTGGGCGTCTGCAGCAGCCCGCTCACTAAACCCTCCGGGGCCGCGAGCCTCCGGTTTCCGGTCCACAGGAAGCTCGCGTGCAGGCTCTGGTCTTCCGTGATCCACTGGCACGAGCTGCGCGAGCCGGAGCCCATCGGCTCGGGCGGGTTCGGGCTGGTGTTCAGGGCGGTGTACTTCGGCGAGACGGTGGCGGTGAAGCGCGTCAAGTGCGCCAAGAACAAGCTGGCCTCGCGCCAGAGCTTCTGGGCCGAGCTGAACGCGGCGCACCTGCGGCACGACAACCTGGTGCGCGTGATCGCCGCCAGCACCCTGAGCCCCGGCGGCGAGCCGCTCGGCCACGGCGTCATCGGCACCATCATCATGGAGTACGCGGGGGACGCGACCCTGCAGCAGCTCATCTACAGCGCCGCCGAGCCGCTGCGCCCGCAGGCCTGCGTGCGTTACGCGGCCGACGTGGCGCGCGCCCTCCGCCACCTGCACGCTCACGGCGTCGTGCACCTGGACCTCAAACCCGCGAACGTCATCGTGTCCCGGACAGGCGCGTGCAAGCTGGCGGACTTCGGCTGCTCGTTAAAGGTGGAGCTGGTGGCCGAGGGCGCGGCGCGGCGCAGGGAGATCGGCGGCACCTACACGCACCGCGCGCCCGAGCTGCTGCGCGGACACAGCCCCGGCCCCGCCGCCGACATCTACTCCTTCGGGGTCACGCTGTGGCAGCTGCTCACGCGCGAGCCGCCCTATGAGGGGGAGCGGCAGCACGTGCTGTACGCCGTCGTCGCCTTCAACCTGCGACCCGACCTCAACAAGCGCGGGGTCAGTCCGCCCGGACCGGGCCGCTCCTTCCGGGACCTGCTGAGCCGCTGCTGGAGCGCGGAGCCGAGCCACAGACCGAGCGCAGGGCAGCTCCTCACGGAGCTCGCCCAGTTCCCTCCATGACCTCCACTCAGACCCTCTGCTCTGGACTCCTGCTTAAGTCACCTCACCTCACCTCACCACACACACACACACACACACTGACTCATTCTGTTATTTTAATATGATCTTAAGTTCTTGTGTAATTGTAAATAAGTGTGGATGTATAAATAACTTTGATGTTTTACAGTGGATTAAAACTTTTCTCCCCTAATGGACACAGTGGTGTATCTCTGCTCTCTAAAGCTAGAAGCTGCAGGCTCGAGTGCTGTAGAGTTTATCCTCTCACTCTCTCACACACACCTGATCCAACTCTCCAGGTGATAAACCGAACCCTCAGCGAGGTGGATCAGGTGTGTTCTGGCCTTGTGGGAACCAGCGCCTCAATCTTACAAGCATTTCTCCACCTCTGGCAAGCCCTTACCACATTGAGAAGAACAATTCAGCCTCAGACCTTTAAACTGCACTTATGCTTTACTAAAAACATGAGTGATCAATCTTTAATGGTACCAAAATAAAAGGCCAACAATTTCAGGGTGAAGGAAGCAAGACAAAGACGGCCCAGATTTTGTCCCAAAGATATTCAGGCTGCTCGACCCATGTCTGACGCAGCAGAGCCTACGCTGGCAGCCACGTTAAGACGCCACAATGGTCCTGCGCTGGAGTGTGGGAAAGAAAGGGACTGGGGAAAATATAACCTGACCAAAACTTCCTGCTCGTGTCATATATTTCACCAGCTGACTGTACAGGCTTAACTGAAAAAATGGTATGAATCATTATTAACACGTTAATATAATTACTTTAATACCTACAAGGCTGCTTTTTTTTTTTTTTTTCAAGCTTAGAACACCAACCCTTAAAAAAATAATTCACAGTCTCCAGTGAGTAGTGTACAGGTTGGGCAGCCCATGTTCTCTAGAAGTTGTGCTGCTTCCTCTCACTACTCCCCACTGTCCTGGTGCATACCACTCCGGCATGGAATGAGAAAAGAACATGACAAGGAATCCACAGAGGAAAGGGGAAGGGGAAAAAAAAAAAGCCCATTTGCACTAACGGGACTTGCTTACTCAAATCCTCAGAATGGTAGTGTTAACCAACCCAATAATATACACTACAGTACATCACATTTTTACTTCACCTTGATTGCAAAATGTGGGAGATTGAAAAATATTAGGAATTCTACAAAAAAAAAAAAAAGCGGAAAGATGAACTGAAATTTCACGCAGTGTCCTTTATAGAATACCGATATTCCAGTTCGCTTTCCTGATGATTAGACATTAAACTCAGCTTTGAAGATGTCTGATACACCTTCAGTAGACAGGAAAGAGTGTAAAGCACATTAATCGTTCTTCTTCTCCTCCTCTGGTTTATCTGTGATGGCGGTGGTTGCTGTGTCTCCCACTGATGCCTGAGCTGAGATCTCTCTGTTGGGGTCCAATCCGCTCGTGCCAAACTCGTTGACGCGGTTCGGATCCACTCTGTAGATCCACCTCTGGTACAGGTAGATGAAGAACACTACATCTGTTGAAGAATGAAATCAGCGCTTAATGCAAAAGCAGGCAAAATGGTACCGATTTCAAAACTATGGCCCTTGGTTTTAAAATGCATCTTGGGTGATCAAGTGGACATCCGAGACACATCGCCGTTTACACCTTGTCCATCATGGCGTCCGGCTAACCACTTGCGTTCGGATTTCATCACTTCTGCTGGAAGCACAAAGGGCCTGACGTACAACGATGTCAGGCTCCGTCACCAGACGAAAAAAAGTTTCAAGAACTAATATATGGTTTATAGATGAATGGTTTCACTTGCACTCTAACCAGGTCCATCAGTACTCCTCACTATTTTTTCAAGCACTGGCACACCATCACCAGAACAACAAATACAGCCTGCACAGATGTCTTTTCCTGTTACATCGTTGTTAGGGGACACATCAGGATGCATTAGCATTTACACTACAAAACGTGGTCCAAAAAGTGTCCCAGACCGCCTCGGGAAGTGGTTCGGGTTCACCATGCGTCTCGGTGGTTGTCTGCGCCTGTATTTAGCGCGGTCCACTTGTGATCCGATGACCCAAGAAGCATTTTAAAGGGCCGGTAATGATGTTACAAAAAGAGAAATCTTGGAGCACTCGTACATACCATCTCGAAGACAGCCTATTCTGTACATCATGGGCATTCTGATCACAAAGGCAAACAGGTCATCTATGAACGTGTTTAGTGCCTTATAGGTGAGCATCCTCCATGGAAGATGCGCCACTGATTTCATTTTGTAGTTGATGAAGAGCTGCGGCGTCATCGTGATGAAACCTGTGTTAAACAAAACGATACACAATTAACACAAACTAAGATTTTGTTTTTGTAGAGAACCGTTCCTAACACTTTAGTTCAGGTCAAGAATGTATGGGTTTGTTTGTTTTTTCGGAGAAAGCTAAATCACAGGCTCTCTTACTCAGACAAGGACATGGAGTATTACTGTTCAGTGGAACGAGGACTGCACTAGCAATCATCATCATGATGCAGGTCATGATGAAGAGCTTAAGCTGCAAATAATACCTCCATAAACCTTCCTTACCCACAAACAGCAGCCAAGGTTTGTGCTTTATAAACGTGCGTGCACACAAGTTACAGAGGAGGTGCACAGACCAAAACCATGCTCATGTGCACAACAAAAACACTGCTACCCTTGACCTGCACGTGACAAAGCAAAATAGAAACCCGGATGTCGGCCATGTTGGTGGAGATACAAATGTGGGGTCAAGTGACATTCCATATAAAACAATCAATCAATCACGGGTATACAACTCTTTTTGTTTTTCTGCTGCTTTAAGCGTTATTTCAGCGATGCCATATCTTTGTGCTGTATATGGTTGTGGTCACAACAGTACTCGTGACCGTGGCATGTTCCGATTTTTTAGAATTCCGTCCGTGATTCGGAAAGAGGGCGAGGAAACTCTGAGGTTTAGTACTGCGAAGAGACGAGCACGGCTGAACAACATCGGCAGGGCTGATCTAACAGAGACTAAAACTAAAACAGCTCGTGTTTGCAGTAATCATTTTATCTCAGATGAGATTCAAAAGCTCTCAATAACATTATGGAAGAATTTTATTTTGTGTTGCTAGAATTTTGTTATAAATTGAACATTCTCTTGTCATGGTTCACTCGGTCGTTATAATTTTAACATGTGTATTACCATTTCACTTCTAGGAGCGCCAGCAAAATTGGACGATAGAAACAATCCAGACTGGGCACCCACTCAGAAAACGGGCCATGTTTTATCCAAGGTCAGACTTGATTCTTCAGCAGCCAAACCAGATAGAACGCGATATCTGGGTACTCGATGGTCAGTAGAAGCGTCTTATCTTCAGAAAAGTCCGAATTGTTTTAATAATCTGGGTCAAAACCACACGTCTATCTTCTCTTTGTATCAAATCTTCACTCAACCGTTCAAATCATCGTAACAGTGAGAAAATTCAGCATCGTTTACAGACACGCTTTCAGCGGCTGCCGTCCCATTCGCTTTGTATATCCACCATCATGGCGGACGCTCATGACGCAGCACATTCTGGTCACGTGATTGCAAATCATCTATGCTCCACTTTTGTGACAGCACAAACTGAGTGAAGTCACTGACAAAAAAAGGAATTTTACCTTATTGACCACTGAATAAATTTCTCAGCCTTTTCACAAGTAGTTTTTTGCTCACAAGTCGGAAGAAGCGTTCCACGTCCAATCCAACTAACGTTGAGTGGTTATATTATTTCCGGCTCAATAATAAGAACGCTGTTAAAGTGAGGTAGACCAAAAAACGTTTCAGATTAAACTGATTATTTTCTATGGATAGTTAAGGGTTTCTAAAATGGCTCTACTTACAATCACCTCCGTTATGGAAATATTCTCGGGTCGGGTTCTCCACAGAACCTTTAAAAAGTTTCTCCCACAAACACAACCAAAGAACCGTTAAAGGGCTTAGATCTGACCTTTTGTGTCTAAGAGTGCATTTAGAGATTCAATACGCTTCTTCGAAAGAGTGTGTGTGTGTCAGAGACTCTTAACACTAACCACTTGCAGCATGCTGGACACACACTCCCATGTGGCCTCTTCTATGTTATCACCTCCATCCACCATACCCTGATATCCCTGTGGAATACACACACACACACACACACACACACACACACACACACACACACACACACACACACACACACACACGTCTCACTATCCTTATGAGGACCATCCAAATGTCTCCACAAGGTTGAAATAGTCAGGTTTTTGCTATCGTTGTGAGGACATTTGGTCCTCAATAGTATATGAACACACACATTCTGTAAAGCTGCTTTGGGACAGTGTCTATTGTTAAAAGCGCTATACAAATAAACTTGACTTGACACACAAATAATCTTTCATGTCCCACATTTTATTTCCTTTTCACTGAAATTTAAAAAGGCAATTTGATTTTATTTTACAATTTAAATGAGTGCGTCATTAATTCTGAAATTCAGAGACATGCAATTTAAAGGAAAAAAAAAAAAAAACGGTGTGTGTGTTTCAAGAAGGGCATGAGTACCATACACGCGTGACTGAACCTTCAGGCTGCTTTATAAACACACACACACACACACACACACACACACACACACACACACACACACACACACTTGTCTCACTATCCTTGTGAGGACCTTCCACTGACATAATTATTATTGCAGTTAATTAATCCTGTGCCTGCACCTAAACCTAACCCCAACCTTAACCTCAGTAATGAAAAGGAAACTTTTTGGCTCGTTTGTTTGTTTCTTTAAGAAACACAACAGCAGTTTCCTTGTGGGACCATCCAAATGTCCCCACAAGGTCGAAATTGTCAGACTGTCAGATTGTTGGTCCTCGGTAATATATAAACACACACACACACACACACACACCCTTGTGAGGACCTTCCATTGAGCAGTTTTCCTTGTGGGGACCAGCCAAATGTTCCTACAAGGTCAAAACTATCGGATATTGCAATCCTTGTCGAGACATTTGGTTATCATTAAGATATAAAAGCATGTGGGTATACACACACACGAGCACAGTTAACATTGCTGAATGTTGGCCTCATTAGTTTCTTAGCTTTTGCTTACATCCCCACAATTTCTGTATCTCTGTCTCTCTCTCACACACACACACACACACACACACACACACACACACACACACACACAGCGGTAGATGTATTAATTTTACCAAACACTGACAAACATCCTGCTTTAATTATAGATGAGTTTTTCTTGATGCTGCTGTACTGATTGCTTCGTCTTAATTAGTCAATCCTTTACCTCATACACAATGTGCAATTAAACACAACAAGTTATTACCTCTGTCAGCCAGACCATTAGCTGTGTGTGTGTGTGTGTGTGTGTGTGTGTGTGTGTGTGTGTGTGTGTGTGTGCACGTGTGTGTGATGCCAGCAGGCACACATTTAGTTCTACTACAGATAAAATACGGCACACCATGCAACTCCATTTTGCTTTAAATACAAAATCTAAATGCGAGTCCCCAAATGCTCAGCGCTCTAAGATTATATTATATTATGCAGAGAAGCAGCACGTAAAACAGCTTCAAAATTAAAACTGAGCTCCAAATGGGTTGCAGGAGCAGTTTGGCACGAGCAGGTACAACACTGGTGCTCCGTTTTGGAAACAGCGAGGCGCAGATTGTCCAGGAGGCCCCTGTCGATTGCTATTATAATTATTCACCACCTTTTAGTTGATTAACTTCTAATTGCTGCTTGGGTTTATAATACTCCCACTCTGGTCATTATAGTTATTGCCTGCCATAATTACCGGTAATGTTCTTTTCAAGACAGACTCGTGATAATTGCCTGTAGAGAGTGGTTGGTTTTGGAGGGTGACGCTGTGCCTAGAATTTTGCAGTGAACCTACTCTACGGCAAATCTTCATTTTGAGCACCATTTAAGCTTCAGCTTCAGATGGAGAAGCACAAGCATGAGCCAAGTTTCATTTACAGGCAACTTAAAAATACCACACCATAAATGTTACCATGATGTGGAAGGATATTTACGGTGGGAAATAATTACTGAGTTGATTGTAGCAGCAGCAAAAAATGGAGAAATGGTGAGAAATGTTCTTTAGGGAAACGTCTATAATTTTTTGGACTGTATTTTTTTCTGGGATTTAATTAATGGCATGGATCGCCTCAAAAATAAATATAACAGCTTTGGTAATAGTGAGTGGTGATTTTCCACCATGGTAACAAGCCATCCATCCATCCATCCATCCATCTATCCATCCATCCATTATCCGTAACCACTTATCCTGTGCAGGGTTGGAGGCAAGCTAGAGCCTATCCCAGCTGACTATGGGTGAGAGGACAAGTCTGGACAAGTCGCCAGATCATTGCAGGGCTGACACATAGACACAAACAATTATTCACACTCACATTCACACCTACGGTCAATTTAGAATCACCAATTAGCCTAACCTGCATGTCTTTGGACTGTAGGGGAAACCAGAGCACCTGGAGGAAACCCAAACAGACACGGGGAGAACATGCAAACTCCACACAGAAAGGCTCCTGTCGGCCACTGGGCTCGAACCCAGAACCTTCTTGCTGTGAGGCGACAGCGTTAACCACTACACCACTGTGCTGCCCGACTGCGTGAAAGAAGATCTCAAAATCTTTGGATTTGATAGCCAGTCCTGGTTTAGAACTTCCTTGGACTGCCAGGCCTGGAGATCACAGCTCTATGAGGGAAAGCAACTCTGCGAAGCCAGGCTGACATCTGTGGCAGAAGAGAGATGCAAGAAGCGCCACCAAAGGACTACACAGGTCCTCCATTGTCAAACTGACGGGGACCATTGATGATATACACCGCACACACAGTAGGCATTGTCTTTCTTCAAAGGCAATGCAATCAAAAGAAAATCATGAAGTGTTGCAGCAGCTCATATGTGAAGCACTGCTATCTTGGTTGTTGTTATCGTCCAACATGACAGATTTCCAGTTTGGAAAATATGCGTGACGTCACGTGCACACGAAGAATTGGCTAATTTTTTGTTTTTTGTTACCAAGTTATTGAAGTTTGGATTAGACACAGTAGACACATGTGAATGGTCAAACAGGCTAAACGCTACAAAAACTCTTAATAATAAATATAATAACTTTGGTAATGGCTATAACGATTTTCACCACTATAGCAAATATTAAATAAAAAAAAAATCACAGATCTCAAATTGAGAGCTGCTGGTGTAAAGTAAGAGCTGGTCTGTAGACGAGGAAAGTACTTTGGAGGCGAAGAGACTTCTGTGTTGTTAGCCTGGCTAAGGTGCGCTAGCTCAGTGAACCTGATAAGGATATCAGAGTGATATTTTGAGAAAATCAGTCAAATTAATGATGGTATCTACAAACTACCCAACAATAAACTCGCTTTAGCTTGAATTGTCCTATTTTCTGTGTGAATTAAATCCTTATTCAATTCAAGCAGTTCAAAAACGACAAATCAGTCAAAGCTTGTGTACTGTAACTACAGATAAACGCACTTTAGGTCTGTTAGCAATGTATCATATTCATAGCTTGCTGGCTCCAGTGTCCTCGGGCTATCAGTTGATCTTCAGTCACAAAGCAAGCAGGAGAATTATTATTTAACTCAGTTATAGGAATAAGAGAGCTCTGGAGCTGATACAGCAGTCGTTTAGACCTTTACACTGACCCTGCATGAATCATCTGAACAATTATCTCAAAAGCTAATTCTTAGCTATGATATAACTTTACCTGTTAAAGCTATGCTCACTTCCTCAGGCTATGGAAATATATATATAACTCTGCCATTCAGATAAAAGACAACAGAAAGAAAAAGTGAGTTTGTTTGACGAAGTAAAAGGACAGCGCAAAGTCTTGGTTTATTTATAGTAACACTGGCGAAACGGAGCTTTGCTTTGTTTTCCTATCATGTTTTGCATTAGCTCGTTAACTAGCTAAAAATTCTCTTTAGCTATATGAGGCAGCAGGTCAACATGTGCTTTTTGTATGTGAATAAAATTAGTTCGCTTAACAGAACAGCATTAACTTAAAAAAAGTTACGACAGATTTGATGTTAAAGGAGATACGCAGAACCTCTCATTATCTCTAGCTGCTTTATCCTGTCCTACAGGGTCGCAGGCAAGCTGGAGCCTATCCCAGCTGACTACGGGC
>JANZLB010000009.1:554972-567386 GCA_026167865.1 Notarius quadriscutis
TACCTGTTGCAGTCAAGCTGTACAATGCCACTGTATAACTGTGGTACACTGTCTTACCATGTATACTGTATCCTTAATTCAGGTGCAACATATGTATATAGGAATCATTGTACATAAAATCACTTCATTTTGCTTTTACTCAAGTTATTGAACTTATTTAAATTTATTTTATTTTTATTTATGTATTTTTTTAAGACTATTTTATCCTCTATTTTTAGACATATTTACTACTTCTTTGATTCAGGAGCTTGGTTGCAAACTTGAATTTCCCTCCAGGGATTAATAAAGTAATTCTCATTCTCTGAAGGCCCTGCCGGTTCCCCTCTGATTTAACCTACTGCACATATTCTCTTCTCCTCACACATTCATGTCATGACTCTTCATCTTCATCCTGTGACCTCTTTTTTGCACATTCTGGGACATACTCTACAGCATGGACTTTAAAACAACCCATACAAACACCCTTAAATATGTCCACTTTTCACATTTGTATATATTAGATTCCTTTTATTTTTTATTCTATTTAAATAACTACTTTTCTTTTTTCTACCTTAACTGTTCAGAGCACAAATCACCAAAGCAAATTCCTTGTATGTGAGAATGGGCTTGGCAATAAACTAGATTCTGATTCTGGTTCTAATTCTGATTCTACTCATCCACATTCTCATTCTCATCATGGACTTCATACTGAGCGGATTGGCCGCGTGCAGCGCATGCTTGTTCACGAACCCACTGGAGGTGGTTAAAACCCGGATGCAGCTTCAGGGTGAGCTGAAGAGCCGCGGGACGTACCAGGTTCATTACCGGAATGTGTTCCATGCATTCTACACCATCGGGCGCGTGGAGGGGCTGTCTGCACTGCAGAAAGGGCTGGTCCCCGCGCTGCTCTATCAGTTCTTCATGAATGGGGTGAGACTCGGCTCATACACCATCATGGAGTCTGCGGGCTACATCCACACGAAGGGGCGCGTGAGCTCGGTGAAGAGCACTGCGGCCGGTGCACTGTCCGGGGTCATGGGAGCCTTCGTGGGCAGCCCCATCTACCTGGTGAGTCCCAGAATCAGATCCAGAGCTTTGGGTTTCCATTTTACCCTCTGTCTCTGACTCTGACTGTGTGTTGAAGTGCGCATGCGCAGGGCTTTTACACATCGCTGCACAGTCTTTAAATCTCACTCTGTGATTGGCTCTTTCTGCTCTCGACTGTTAATTTACTGTAAACTACAAAACAATGAGTGATGTTTTTCTTTTAAATATATGGAGTGCTTTTGCCCATGGGGTTCACTTTCACTGCTCCCCCCCCCATCACTCCGTGTACACGTCATACTTTACAGGATGATGACTTTCACATTACATAATAGTACAGAAAACCTACACAGAGCTGCAGAGAGCCGATAACATCATTCTGTCCATATCATCATGAGGTCACGTGTGCTCTATAGTGAGCATTTATTTCACCTATTTCAAGATTAAATTAAAGGGCTGAATCGTTGGCCTTTACTTGTCCATACCTGTGTTCTGCTTGGGATTAGGCAAGTGGGTGTGTCATACTCATTCACCTTCTCGCCTGGATCATGAGATCACAATGTGGCATGTCTGGATTTTCCACTTGCAGATCCAAAACCTGATTTAAACAAATGTATGTAAATGAAGAGAAGGTCTGTGCCGCCCCCGACCCCCCATTTCAAGGTTAAATGAAAGGGGCGAATCATTGGCATTTACTTGTCCATACCTGCGTTCTGTTTGTTTGGGATTAGGCAAGAAGCAGGCACTTCACATTCAGTGCTGAAGCCAGGAGAAGCAGGTAACGTGTTGCACCATACGCCTTGTTTGCAGCGAACATGCAGCAGGAATTTTGTCATATAGCAAAACTGGATTCAGAAATTCCCCTCAAACATGAAATGGTTTCCCCTGACCTCATTTTGAACCAATGAGAGTGCTCGGGATGACGTAGGTCTTTTTTTCTGGTCCAAAACAAGATGTTGGCTGAAGCCTTGGATGAAAATGTGTCGAAGATGAGATATTTTTGCATTTCCTGTCATAACTGCTAGGGTTAACCTCCAAAACAAAGTTTCTCCTAAAACTAAAACCTTTTCTGGTTCTAACAGTACCAATTATACACCCTTTTGATTTTGTGCTATAACGTTAGGTAGAGGTGGGGGGTCAGTGCACTGCCAATGAGAACAGTAGTCAAGTTGACTTGTATCGTGCTTTTAATAACAGACATTGTCACAAAGCAGCTTTATAGAAAGTTAAGGACTTTAAACATAAGCTAATTTTATCCCTAATTTATCCTTGATGATGAAGCCTGAGGTGATGGTGTTGAAGGAAAAACTCCCTCAAACAACACGAGGAAGAAACCTCGAGAGGAACCAGACTCTAAAGGGAACCCATCCTCATCTGGGTGATAACAGACAGCGTGATTTATAAATAACTCGCTTCTATATAGCTGTGTCCTATAGAGTCACAAAGTATAACTGTGAAACCGGGAAATTCATTATAGTTTCAACATGAAGTCTGTTTTGTTGAAGTTATAAACTGTTCTTGACGACTGCAGTCCTAAAATTAGCAAGTTGACTGCAGTCTTCAGACATAAATACATTACTGTAAGTGTCCAGAGCATCTTCCAAGTGTTTTTTTTTTTTTTTATATTAGGAAAAAAAAAGCAAAACCAAGAGCAGAGTATGTAAACAGCGTTAGAAACATGACTGTGATGATCATACTTTGCAAAGCCTCTGTGAAAATGGCGTCCGTGTCTGTGCGTGCTGGTTGTGCTCACATCAGTGTTAAGGGTTTCCCATAACGACCGGGTCCCGAGTTGCGCCAGACTTAAGCGTGCAAAGGTGCGACAGTCAAGTGTTGACCTGCTGCTCGTGCGTCTTCTAAAGACAATAATGCAGCTACTCTATTGAAGATTGGGGGGGTAATTTTATTTTTAAAAAATGTAATCCATTTATTATTAGATGGATTAAGTGGCAAATCTGCCGTACAGGTTCCTGGGAACTCTGTTACGACAGAAACGGTAATTAATCCGAATGTACGCATTAATGTAAACCTGTGACTTGCATCTGCATTAATGTCTGAGCTCCTGTTAAAAATAAACCAACCCTTTCTGACCTGTTGGATCCAAACATTCATCAGATCTGTGATCTAAATGGGCACAACACGCATGGGTTTGATGGCTAGAACATCTCTGGGAGAAGGACTCGGGTGGCCGTGCACTGTACCAGTGAGTGAAGTGACAGACTCGTGAATAGCACGCCTTGTTGTGTGAAAGCTGCTGCTTTTCTCTGGTCCTAAACAAGCAGCATTTAATTCTCTTCCAGTTTTTTCAACTTGATTTAATCAGTTTAAGCAGCAGTGTCCTTTTCGAATATTTTGATCAAGTTTACATTAATTCCGTTTTTTATTTCAAGTGATGTAAATTCAAATCAGTTCCTTGTAACTCCAGTAGGCTTCACTTGAGTCTAAAATTTACGTTTAATAATCGGAACGAGGCAGCACTATGTTTCCGTCTCACAGCTCGATCCTAAAACTCTGGCTGTGTGGGTTTCCTCTGGGTTCTCCGGTTTCCTCCCGGACGTGTCGGTGGCTGGATTGCCTACTCGAATTGCCCCGGGAGTGAATGCGAGTGTGCATGGTGCCCTGTGATGCGCTGATGTCCCACGCTGTGTGCTCCCACGATAGTGTCCAGCTCCGCCCTGTGACCCTGAGCAGGATGAAGTGGTAACTGAAGAAGTGGTGGTCATATATACATTATGACGCAGTGAAATTCTGTTTTGGGTTGTTTTGGGTTTTCCCTTTGCATTTCCCAGCTTGTTAGGAAGCTGGGGTCAGGGTGCTGAGTCAGCGATGATGCAGCGCTCCTGGAGTGGAGACGCCCAGCGGTGGCAGCCTGGAGGTGCTGGGCCTTGAACCCCTGACCTTCTGATTGGTGGCTTGGAGTTGAGCCACCCATAACCTCGTGCTAAAATCAAATTCTCTCTAGAATCCTTTCCAAGGACATTATCTAAGAAAACACTCGTGTGTTTGAGGTTGTGTTTAGAAATTGACCGGTTTTTTTTACTAACTCTAGCGTGTGTACAAACCAGCAGCAGTGTTTGAGTTTGTGGGATTAGACCTCAGCAGGGTGCTGTTTGGAAATCATTTTAAGAACCGGTTTAAGGCGGATTGCAGCCACGCGAGGGCAGCGTTCACTAACCCCAGCATTCACTAGCACCGAGTGTAGGCAGTGTGAGAGTGAGTGTGCGGTGCGGGGACGCGCTGAAGCCCATTCTCAGCTGGCGGAGGCTGTGCGAGGAGAGCTGTGTGCGAGGAGAGCTGTGTGCGAGGAGCTGTGTGCGAGGAGAGCTGTGCAGTGAGAGAGAGAGAGAGCGCGCTGCTGCTGTTATTGAGCCACTGATCAGACTGGCGGGGCGGGGGGGGGTTTGAGCTGCATGTGGAGCCGCGGGTTGAATATCGCTGTAACTGGTTCGGGAGTCTCGCCGCCTGCACTCGGGCTTCTCTGCGGGGGGAGAGAGAGAGACACGGAGAGAGAGAGAGTGCAACAATACCGGGGCACATGTTGAGTTAACAGAGCCTTCCGCCTCTCTCTCCCCCCCCCGGTAGACTCCATTCTCTCCTCATTTCCTCTCTGAGAGAGAGAGTCGGGTGATTAGTGGCTGTTCCCTCAGCGATGGATTTGAGTAAGATGGTAAGACTCGCCTTGTTTTCCCTTTGCTAGTGGAGAGCTGGGTGTGTGTGTGTGTGTGTGTGTGTGTGTGTGTGTGTGTGTGTGTGTGTGTGTGTGTGTGTGTGTGAGAGAGAGAGAGAGAGAACATGCTTTGCATTAATAGGTAAAATATGTTTCTGAAGAAAATGGTTAAAATATAGATAAATTATAATCAATGGACACAGAATGTACCCAAAATTACAGAATGACTCATAAGCACTCATGAGTTACAGTTGTTAGAGTAAATTAGTCTCTGCTTTTTTTTTTTGATAATTTTTTAGTTTCGCACTCTGCTGACCAGTTTGACACCAAATGTGCAACGATAGGTCAAAAATCACCCAAGTGCACCCAATGAATATTTGGAGAACAGAATGAGTCGGACTCATGGTTTGACAGATACAGAACAAAATGTATAACATTTTGGCCAATCAGCCCCATCTCGCTTATCCGACTTGTGGGAGTGCTTAAAACTGAATAAAGTTTTATGTTTCTAGGACTTGAGGTTTGATCTGCATGATCTGTTTTATGGAAAAAGAAGCAAGAAAAATCCTAACAATTAAAACAAAATTCCAGCACCTTCGGGGTTTGGACCCTTAAAGATAAGCACAAGCGGCAATCTACAGGGTCTAAGCAAACATCACCTGTCCTTTGCCACTGAACAATGAAGAGCCCATACATTAACATACTTATGAAGTTTTGTAACAACAGATCAATGCTAGTTATGTGAAATGCCTGCTGAAAGCTGACTTGTGGAAGGTGGCCATGTTTTTGAAGTAATTCAGTGGTGATTAAAATCCCGTTAGAGATTAGTACAGTGATGCACCACACACAGTTTCAGCTTGATTGGACTTTTGGTTCCTGAGAAAGTGTCATCTGACCTTAGCTCCTATGCATAACCACACCCCAATCTTTGCAGACCATCTCAGAATTTTCTACTGTATACACAAATCAAGTTGTGTGTGAATGTATAAAATCATTCATGAGTTATAGCGTAAGTTTTGCCTTCATAGCAATTATTCACATGATGGACATACTATTTACAAATTTAAGTATGCTTTTGATAATTATTGAGAGTCACACTCTCCTGAATAGTTTGACCCCAAGTTGGTGATGATCTGTCAAATATCTTAGGACTAGTTTATAAAAGTAGGTTTTGCTTATTGTGCAGATTAGCAAAAAAAAAAAAATTCATAGCAGAAATTAGTGTATTGGGGTCTAGCTGAATTCAGCAGCACCCAAAAAAAATGAGAGTATTGGACTTGCATTTCTCAAGATATAGGACCAAGCGTAAAGACTTGTGCAAAAGCATCACCAACAGACTGATACTGGTTCCTTTACTGTGCTGGGTAACAGTGGGAATTCTGAACCATTTGACAAAGTTTGGTGTTTCTATGACTTACGGTTTGTTTTGCTGCCCATCATGTTTTAGCAAAAAATAAGCAAACCACAATAAATCCACATGCAGCAATCTGCAGGGTCCAAACACAACATTCAAAGAGCACCCACAGTGGCCAGTTCTTGCCAACATGCACAATAGAGACACCATAGATGAACATACACATCATGTTTTGTTATAATCTAGCTGTACGAAATACCTGATGAAACTGATTGGCTGAAGGTGGCCATGTTTTTTAAGCAAATTCAGTGATGCTTAAAAATACAGTTGCAGATTAACAGTTTGATGCAGCACACCAAAATCTGAGCTCAATTGGAGTATTGGTTTCTCAGGAACCAGCTATTAGGATTGAGAGAGTCATGTGGAAAATAATCAAATCTCATGGAAATTTTTTTTTAAAACATATTTGAAGAAGCAAACATTTCACCCTCTTTAATACAGTGCATGCAGATAAAGGCTATGCACTTGAACAAAAACAAGAATCATTTCCAATCATTTATTCAACAAAAATATCAATACCTAAAACATTATACTGTGGAGAAAGTACGTACACCCTTGACCTCAAAACCTAGTCCGCACTGCCCCCTTCAGCAGAAATAACTTCTTTGAGATGTTTTGCATAATTGTCCACCTGTCTCTAACATTGGTTTGGTGAAATTTTTTGACCACTCTTCCATGCAAAATTCCTTCAGTTGCAGGATGTTTGGGCTGTTTTTATAAAAATATATATACACACCCCTTGATGGGGAGGATCTTGCATGGTTGCACGAAGATATGAAGTTTATCTTCGAGTGGTGAATATATTCATGAGTGAGTGAAGCAAACGAGTGAAAATATTTTCAACACGATAAGATAAAAAAAATTCATATCCTTGTGCCACCATGTAATGTTCTTTATATTATATGGACACACATACAAAAAAATGCAAGTTAAATCAGAAGAATGTTAATTTTGAACCGGTTTGCCATATTGACCATGCGCATCTAGTCAGCAGGAAAACACTGGGAGTGATGTCATCGGAGTGAAATGTTGGAAATTATTATCCATACAAGACATTTTTTCAATGGAATAAAAACATGTACTCTATTTCCTTCTAGTGGGTTTCATCCATTTGGTTTGATAGCATGCAATATTGTTAGCACATCACTTATCCTATGTGCATTATGTCACTGTACCCAATGGAGAACAAGCGCTGAATCTAGTTTACAATACTGTATGGTTGTCAAGACATGACATCACACATCGGAGCTGCTACGAATATATTCAACGAGAAAGTTTTCTGCTGCACATGCGCAAAAGCACTTCTTTGGTGCCTGCAGTAAACTGTTGCAATGAATTGAAAACATCAGATATATGACACACAGAACTTCCATGCTAGCAAGCAACTGTGACTATGTGTAAAACACAGCCACCAGGTTTGCTTCATTAAATACAGAGATTGAGAGAACAATTACCTATGTAACAATTAACTACTACCAAAAGTAACTTCGAAGTTGAACTGTCAACCTGTATAGCCTTTATAAGTTGGGTTGTTCAGGCTTTTTGGAGTTGGACCATTTTTATTGTCAGAACTTTGACTTTTTACATGTAATTGGATTGACAGAACATTGAATTACATTGGATCAGAATCAACATGGAATATTGGCAAGTAACCCCCCGGTCTTAACTCTCTGTGAAATCTATAATTGTTCCATCAAATGTGTCTGTATAATAATAATAGGCTTTTTTGTGGTATATCATATATTCCATTCAGCTAGCATGATACGGAACTCATCTTCGACTTGTTCAATATCATGCTAGCTGAATGGAATATATCTGATATACCACTCAACGCCAGCCAGTATTATTTAAATGTGTGCCACTCAAATCTGCAATGCATTTCATATAAAAATTGCGAGAATTTTCAACATGAGAAGATAAACTTCATATCTTCAAGCCAATATGTTATAATCTTTTTACGATATAGACACAAACAGTATCTAAATTTATCAAAACAATTCATTGACTTCCTTATGAGTGAAATATAGATTTATTGACATGGCTTTGGTTCTCCATGCCAAGGATGTAGCTAATATGAAAAATATGAGTGGCATATTTCCCAGTGAAGCACTTTTTTTTTTTAATTTATACTGATGCAATGTATACTCAAATTTTGTTCATCTAGGGGCACTCCACAGACCTACCAAATTTGACACAGATAGGTGAAACTGTATACCAGGCAGGAGTCTCAATGACATATGGGGGTACTATGGAGTCCCGAGGACAAACCTGGGGTCAAGCCCCTATCGCTGAGTAGATACACTGACAAATGACTCGCATGTCTACCAAATTTCGTGAGTTTTCGAATATTTCCAAGGTGTCAAATCTGTATTCTGATCTAGGTGGTGCTATGTGGTTAATGAAGCCCAACTAGACTGGTATGGTAAATCAACTCAAATTATATTCGAGGACAAATATATATGCAAAGTTTCATAAATTTTTAACCATCATAAACCCCTCAAAACAGCACGGGAAAATTTCAAAATCCCACATTCCATCCAGCATGGCTGAATTCCTGTTGAGCAGAGTCAAATACAACCAAGTGAGCTTTGTCCTGTATTACATGAGTATCAATCACACCAACTCTTGTGTCGATCCGAGCAACTTCATCTCAACCATAGCTTGTCCTGTCCATGTCCAAATGGTGGCGCTATGCCATAGGGTGTGGTTGGGCATGTGGATATCTTCAGAACCATGATATCCTATAAACTGTCAAGTTTCAACCATATCAGGCAATGCATGGTGAATTTATAACTTGCTTCCTGTTTGCGTGACATAACGTATAAATTTATTGGTTCACCATTTCAACACCTTGTGACATATCGCAAATCCCTTCGCAATTTAACATCAGCAACATCTTGACATGACGTATTCCAAATATGGCATGGATCCAATAAACCGCCTAGGAGGAGTTTGTTAAAATGTAACGCATCAAAACGCACAAAACCAAAAATCTCACTTCCTGCTGTGTATGGCTGATGCAATGTATAGGCAATTTTGTTTGTCTTGTGGCACTGCCCACACCTACCAAATATGACACAGATAGGTGAAACTATATACCAGGCAGGAGTTTCAATAACATATGGGGGCACTATGGAGTCCCCCAGACACACCTGGAGTCAAGCCGCGATTACTGAGTAACAGTGCGGATGACTGAAGTGTGTACCAAGTTTCATGAGTTTTCAAATATGTCCAGGGTGTCAAATCTGTATTTTTGAACTAGGTGGCACTATGGACTTAAATTAGTCTAGGTGGGCTTTGTTACCATATCACCTCAAATTGCATCATAGGACAAATGTATGTGCAAAATTTCATGAGTTTTTAGACATCGTAAGCCCCTCAAAACAGCACAGAAATTTTTCAAAATCCCACATTCCATCTAACATGGCTGACTTCCTATTGGGCAGAGTAAAATACAACCAAGTGAGCTTTGTTTTGTATCGCGTAAGTATGGATCACAGCAAATCTCGTGCCAACCCGAGCAACTTCATCTCAACCATAGCTTGCTCTCAGGGGCGCTATAGAGCTCCGGGACCACGCCCAGTTCCTTGCTCAGTGTAACTGATTTTACGCACATTTGATCAGTGTGCCAAAATTTGAGAGTTTTCGAGCATCGCAAGTACCTCAAAAATGAGTTCTTCTGCGTAGAAATAAATTAATAATACAGACGCAAGCAGCGATGAGGGGCCCTCGCACCTCTGAGTCTGCGACATGTCACATTTGCTCATCAAACAATGCACACGCATCTGAGATGTGAAACAAAAGCCTAGGTTTCTAATGTATGTGCCACCAGTGATTAATTTTTTGGCAATGGAGTCATTACTGTCCATGTCCAAGTGGTGGCGCTATACCAGAGTGTCACTTTGTGCATGTGCATATCAGAAACATTATATCCTACATCCTGTCAAGTTTGAGCTGCATCAGGCAATGCATGGTGAATTTATCACACACCTTCCTGCCTGCATGGCGTAACAAATTTATTGTTCCATTTCAACATCTTGCAAGATATCGCAAATCCCTTTACAACTCAATCAGCAACATCTTGGCATCACGTACACCAAATATGGCATGAACACACCAAACTGCCTTGGAAGAGTATGTCAAAATGCACAAAACCAAAAATAACTCGCTTCCTGTTGTGGATGGCTAATCGAATGAATCTTGCAGTTTTGTTCATCTTGGGGCACCCCAAGCACCTACCAAATTTGACATGGCTAGGTGAAACTATATCAGGCAGAAGTCTCATGGTCATGTGGGGGTGCTATGGAGTCCCCTGAACACACCTGGGGCCAAGCCTCTATCCCCAAGTAGCAGTGGCCAGGACTGATGATGTGTCCCATATTTCATGAGTCAGAGTTTTTAGACAATGGAATCATTACTGTACAGGTCCATATGGTGGCGCTATACCAGAGGGTCAAACTGGGAATGTGGTGGTCATCTAAAGCATTATATCTGATAATCTGAAGTTTTAGCTATATCAGTCAATGCACAGTGAATTTATGAGACACTTCCTGTTTGCATGGCGTAACAAATTTATTTTTTGCCATTTCAAGAGCTTGGCAGTTGTCCCAAATCCCTTTGCAATTCAAAGTCAGCAAGATCTTGACATCACGTGTACCAAATATATGGCATGAATCCAACAAAATGCTTAAGAGGAGTACATCAAAATTAAACACATGTTAAACAACCCCCCCCCCACACACACAAAAAAAAAAAACCTCACTTCCTGTTGAATACGGCTAAAGCTATGTATACTGAAATTTTATTCATCTTGGGGCACACCACACACCTAAAAAATTTGACCCAGATAGGTGAAACGATATACAGCGCAGAAGTCTCAATGACATGTAGCGGTGCTATGGAGTCTCACAAACACCACTGGGGCAATGCTTCGATCCCTGAGTAGCAGTGGCCAGGACTGAGGTGAGTACCAAATTTCGTGAGTCAGAGATTTTAGGCAATGGAATCATTACCATCCAGTTCCATATGGTGGCAAAATACCAGAGGGTCAAATTGGGAATGTGCTAAACATCTGCTAAACACCATCATATGGATGGAAATGCTGAAATGGCCATGAAGTAAGTTTGCTTACCGTAGTCACCCAAGGTCACTTTGAGCTAGAAAGTTATGGAAGACGGTGTGCAGAAAGAGAGAGAGAGAGAGAGAGAGAGAGAGAGAGAGAAATGCTCATTGTTTTTGGTTTTTTTAGATTAGGTTCAACTTTGTCATTGCACATGTCACAGGCACAAGGCAACGAAATGCAGATTGCATCTAACCAGAAGTGCATAGCAGTAAATAAGTGTAATATACAAATATAAAATGTACAGGAATTACAGGATATGGAATGGTATGATCAATATTTACAGTATGTACAAATGTGCAACATGAATGAGTGCAATAGTAGTATGATATAGATGTTTGTAGTATATACAAAACGGTATGAATAAACAGTAGTGCAAATGGTGATAGTGCAGTGAAGTCAGTTCAAGTCAACTCAGTTGCTCGGGGGGGGCAGAGTTCAGCAGTGAGACAGCTGAAGGAAAAAAAAAAAAATGTTCCTGAACCTGGTGGTTTTGGTCTGAAGGCTCCTGTAGCACCTTCCAGAGGGCAGGGGAGTGAGCAGTTTGTGTGCTGGGTGGCAGGAATCTTTGTTGAGGTTTATGGTTCTCCTGAGACATCGCTTCCTGTAGATGTCCTCAATAGCAGGAAGTGAGGCTCCCATGACACGCTGGGCAATTTGCACTACCCTCTGCAGTGTCCTCCGGTTCGAGACAGAGCAGTTCCCATACCAGACTGTAATACAGTTAGTTAGGATGCTCTCGATGGTACAGCGATACAAGTTCACCAGGATGTCTGAAGAGAGGTATTTTTTCTTCAGAGTCCTCAAGAAAAATAAATGCTGGTGAGCCTTTTTGACCAGGTTGGAACAGTTGGTTGTCCAGGTGAGGTCCTGCGATATGTGGATCCCCAGGAATTTGAAGCTGGTCACACGCTCCACTGCTGCACTGTTGATGTGGATGGGTGTGTGTGTTTGTGTGTGTGTGAAGTCCACAATGAGCTCCTTGGTCTTATTGGTGTTGAGCAGCAGGTTGTTCTCTCTGCACCACACAGCCAGGCGGTCCACCTCCTCCCTGTAGGCTGACTCATTGTTGTCCTTGATGAGGCCCATCACTGTGGTGTCATCCACAAACTTAATGATGGTGTTAGTGTAATGTACAGGTCTGCAGTCATGAGTAAAAAGGGAGTAGAGGAACGGGCTCATCACACAGCC
>JANZLB010000009.1:739439-749891 GCA_026167865.1 Notarius quadriscutis
GCATAGCCTATTGTTTAAAAAAAAAGTTCATCGCATAAAATGTTGATGTTAATATGCAAGCAATGCATTTTCTTGGCATTTTCACAAAGGTGAAATAAATCAGTTGAAATTTAGGCTATTGGCCTATTCCCCATCATCACATCTGTTGTC
The DNA here is from genome assembly GCA_026167865.1 of Notarius quadriscutis. Lineage (NCBI taxonomy): Eukaryota > Metazoa > Chordata > Actinopteri > Siluriformes > Ariidae > Notarius > Notarius quadriscutis. Next base: position 739,590 of record JANZLB010000009.1, read on the forward strand.
TGATTTTCTTACTTTAACTGAATTGTGATAGAAGTACAAGAAAACAATAAGTACAAGTACAAGAAAACAAAGAAGTAACAAGAAAATACTTGATTATTCTCTGAAATGTTGATAAAAGTGAGCTTCTACAAAATGATAAAATCACCTGTCTGAGCCATGGTTTGAGCCGGCACATGTTGACATCAAAACGCGTGTGCGTGCACGAGTATCACGGTCATGCGCAAAGTATCCCGGTTTTAGACTTGGGAAATCTGGTCACCCTAATATTTGCACATCCCACATGTCTTTAATTGGATAATGCTAATTCGAAATAAAGTAAAAAAAATCGGAATTTGCTGTTTATGTGACCCGTATCAAATTCTGAATGTTGTTATATTCGGAATCATAGTGGAATATTAGCGTGCATGTAAACGTACAGACTGATTTGAGTAAAAGTACAGCTATTGTAGTAAGAATTAACTTGAGTAAACGTAAAAGTAGTGATTAAGAAAATTACTCACATAAGAATAATTAAGTCAGTTGCTGAAATAATACTTGTAATTAGAAATGACTTTTTTACATGCCTACAGCTGAAACAACTAAATGTTCCATTTTCTGTTCTGTTATTATGCTAGCTAACCAAGCTGTGCTAAAGTGAACATCACCTTGATTATCAACAATATACAGTATAAGGAAAAGTAGTGCCTACTGGCTCGCTAACTTACCCAAATGATGTTTCAGTAGCTTGTTAGATTTGTTAGCTAGCTAGCTAACTGTGAAGGCATACACAAACTCACACGGCGCACATTTACTATAGAAGATATGAAGAGGTTGTTACATTTAAGAATTACTTTTGATTCTTTGCTATGCTGACTCTTTGTGCTGTAATTGGATGCGGGCACAACTCTATTCAAGACAAGGGGATTTATAAGTTCTTTAGAATTCCAGAAATTATAAATAATCAAGGAGAAAAAACGAGGAGTTGTCCACGGAACGTAGACATCAATGTCTGTCCAACATAAACCGGGCTGGTCTAAGCAATGAGAAAGCAAAAACCACACGAGTGTGCAGTGAACATTTTATCAATGGTAAGTGCTACGCACGAGTTATTAAAGAAAGATCATAATGTATAAGAAATTTTGGATTGGTTAATAGTCTGGTCATGCAGAAACTCGCCGCTGTCAAACATGAAAAAGTCATGATCATAGATTGTGTGAGCCAACAATCAAAGACTTCTATGATTATGTCATTTTCAAAAGAGCTGTATATAATTTTTAAATGACACTGCTTTTATTTTGCTTTTACTTTCCATTAGGGAAACCAGCTGATCTCTACAATTTTACAGATCCAGACTGGGCTCCAACCCAAAATATGGGCCACAACAAAATCATAGATGAATGATACTTGTAGTAGTTCCTGATGTGGGTGGAGCACAGAAGCCCGGCAGGCGAGAGTTGATGGTCACACACAACTTCTTTATTGTACTTATTTTAGCTTTTCATCCTTACTCAGTCACACTGTCACTCACACTGTCACACACTACACGCACACATGCATTGTGGCCGGGAGCCAGCTCTTCTTTGCTCTCCCCCTCCTTTTATGCTCCATCCCTGCAACAAACAAGACACACACACACCCACACACTAATTGACAGCAGGTGTAATGATTTGGCCACTTACCTTCCCCAACCCTGCCCTCCACTCACAAACTGCCGCTTGGCCACGTCCCCGCTGCCACATACCCCCACTGCCTGACTCAGGCCGGGGATCTGTCTGGCCTGAAGCTGACTCTCCCTCCCTCTGACAGGACAGGAAGTCCGCCACCACCATCTGCGCCCCCAGCCTGTGGACCACCTTGAACTTAAACGGCTGGAGGGCGAGATACCAATGGGTGATCCGTGCATTGGCATCCTTCATGTGGTGGAGCCACTGGAGGGGTGCGTGGTCCAAACAGAGAGTGAAAGGGCACCCCAGCAGGTAGTATTGGAGGGCGAGGACCGTCCACTTGATGGCAAGACACTCTTTTTTGATGGTGCTGTACCAGCTTTCACGCATCGAGAGTTTCTGGCTGATGCACAGCACGGGGCGCTCCTCACCCTCCATCCTCTGGGACAAAATGGCTCCCAGTCCTCTGTCCGATGTGTCAGTGTGCACAATAAAGGGGAGAGAGAAGTCAGGGGAGTGCAAAAGTGGGCCCCCTACACAGTGCAGCTTTTATCTCAGAGAAAGCCTGTTGGCACTGCTCCATCCACTGGACCGGATCTGGAGCCCCCTTTTAAGTGAGATCGGTTAGCAGGCTGGTGATGTCCAAATAATTAGGTATAAACCTACAATAATAGCCAGCCAGCCCCAGGAACTGTCTCACCTCCTTTTTGGTCTTGGGCCCCGGGTAGGCCACAATTGCTGCAGTCTTGTTAATTTGGGGACGCACCTACCCATGACCCGAGTGGAACCCCAGATACCGTACTTCCACCTGCCCAATTGCACACTTTTTTGGGTTAGCTGTGAGGCCTGCCCACCTCAGTGACTTTAGAATGGCCTTCAGATCTTCTAGGTACCACGGCCAATCCTGGCTGTAGATTATTATATCCTCGAGATATGCGGCAGCGTAGGCAGCGTGAGGACAGAGGACCCTGTCTGTGAGCTGCTGGAACGTAGCGGGTGCCCCAAATATCCCAAAAGGGAGTGTGACAAATTGGTGTAATCCAAACGGTGTGGAAAAGGCTGTTTTCTCTCAGGATAGAGGAATCAAGGGGATCTGCCAACATCCCTTTGTTAGATCCAGTGTCGAATAAAAGTAAGCAGCGCCTAACCGATCAAGAAACTCATCAATGTGAGGTATTGGGTATGCTTCAAATTTAGACACCACATTGACCTTTCTATAGTCCACACAGAAATGGACCGACCTGTTGGTCTTGGGAACCAGGACCACTGGGCTGTTCCAGTCACTGTGGGACTCCTCGATTATTCCCATTTCGAGCATGGCCTTGAGTTCATCACGAACCACCTTTTTCTTGTGTTCGGACAAGTGGTAAGGGCGGCTACACACTACCACCCCCCAGGGCATTTTGATGTGGTGTTCTATGAGGTGGGTATGGCCAGGAAGAGGTGAGAACATGTAGGAAAATTAATTTTGCAACTTGGCCACCTCTGTGAGTTGGGTCAGTGAGAGGTGGTCTCCACAAGGTACCGGAGTGGTTTGAGATGTTATCTTTTTCACCTCCGGCTCTAGCTCCACCTTCTCCGGGATTACCAATGCCAACGCCATGGGGACCCCCTCATTCCAGCCTTTTAAAAGGTTGAGGTGGTAGATTTGCAATGCCCTGCCCCTATCCGTTCGCCTCACCTCATAGTCAACATCCCCAACTCACCGTGTGACCTCGAAGGGCCCTTGCCACTTGGCAATTAATTTGGAGCTCGACGTGGGCAATAATATGAGCACTTTGTCTCCCGGCGTGAACTCTCTAAGGCGTGTGCCCCTGTCATACAGCCGGATTTGACGTTCTTGAGCCTGCTGCAAACTCTCCTGGGTTAGGTGCGTGAGGGTGTGGAGTTTTGTATGCAGGTTAAGAATGTATTAAATTTCATTTTTGCTAGGTGAAGGTCCCTCCCAATTTTCTCATAGCACATCCAGAATGCCACGCGGCTTACACCCGTATAATAATTCAAATGGAGAAAACTCAGTGGATGCTTGCGGAACCTCTCATACTGCAAATAGCAGGGGTTTGAGCCACTTATCCAAATTATGTACAGCTTCACTTATGAATTTCCGGATTAGGTTTTTGAGTGTTTGGTTAAAGCGCTCCACTATGCCATCCGTTTGTGGGTGATAGACACTGGTGCGGATAATCCCCAGTAACCCATACAGCTTGTACAGTGTGCGTGACATAAAGTGCCTTGGTCTTTCAGGATTTCTTTCGGAATCTTGACCCGGAAGATAAAGTGGAAGAGTGCTTCCGCAATACTGCGTGCTGAGATATAGTGGAGAGGCACTGCTTCTGGATATTGCATTGCATTGTCCACAAGAACTAAAATAAAGTGATATCCTCGTGCCAACCGATCTAATGGCCCGATGAGATCCATCCCAATTTGCTCAAACGGGGTCTCAATTAAAGGGAGAGGGCGCAAAATCCCTGGCTAATAGAACCGGGCCATTATTCGGGCTAGTGTTTTATCTTGCCCTGTGTCCAGCCATGGGATTAAAGTGAGCCGCATGGAATACGAGTTCCCTATGGCTCTTTGGGATTAATAATTGGGTTATTCATTCCCCAGTTTGAGTGTCCTGCGTCACTCGGTACAATCTATCTTTAATAATGGCAAAATAAGGGAAGGCTGGTGCCACGCTTGGCTGGAGAGTTTGACCATCGATTACTCTCACTTGGTCAAATGCATGCCGCAGAATCTCATCTCGTGACTGCTGTAATGGGAAATCCTCAAGGGAATCCCTGAGAGAGGGAGGAGGAGCGGGCTGCTCCTCACTTTGACACGATGCTGACATAGACGGCTCTGTGACAGCTTCTCCAGTCAACACCACACTGGGATCTTCCTGTGACCTATGAGTGTAGGACCCACTATGTGTTAAATATTCCATCAACTTTTAAACCCTGGCCAATTGGTACCCAAAATCAACGAGTGGGTGAGATGAGGATTAACTGCCGCCTTTACTTTATGCATTTGGCCCCAGAATAGAATATGTACAGACACTAAGGGATAATTGTGAACATCCCCATGCACACACAACACTTGCACCGTTTGTGCTTTCCCCAATGCCTCACCTTGCACCAGGCGTTGGTGAATTGAGGTCTGATTACAACCAGAATCCGCCAAAGTGTGATATGTATCCCCTTGAACACTTACCGGTATGCGATACGTTCCAGCCCGATCAGAAGCAGTCTCTGGCGCATCGGGGATCTGGATCATAGCCTCCACCTCCCTTGCGGAACCCTGATTCTGGAGATGCTCTGGCTCCCCACTGTGCCAGCATATCGGCCCAGGCTTTTCCTCTGCACCGGTGTTATGGGCGTCACTCACCTGAGGGGGGAAGGACACAGACATGGAAGAAGGAGACGGAAGGACACCACGGGTGCGATGGGCCGGCTGGGGAGGAGTCGGCCCCTGCCTCCTCGGTGAGGGAATGGGGTGAGAGAGAGAGGGAGAGGAGACAGAGAGGGGGAGAGAAGAAAAACAAGGAGAGGCACCTTCGCCTCGTCCACCTGTCATCGGAACCACTGCCAGATGGTCCTCCGCCAACTCGATGGCTCACTGGAGCGACATTGGGCAGTGACACTGGACCCATTCTGCTGTTCCTTCTGGAAGCCAAGAGATTAACTGTTCCAGTGCCACCAGGTTGATGATCCTGTCAGCGTCGCTGTCTTCCGCCTTCAGCCACTGCTGGCAGGAGTCCCAGAGTTGTTGGCCAAATGTGAACAGTCAGCCAACCTCCTCCAGTGTCAGCTTCCAAAACCGCTGGCGACGTTGTTACAGGGAATGGCTGACCCACTGCAAAATGGCCCTCTTGAGGTCGGCGTAGTTGAGCCAGCTGTCAGCAGGAAGCTTCTGCGCCGCGAGCTGAGCGTCACCTGTCAGGAGCATGAGGAGGCAAGCCGGGCGCTGCTCGATTGGCCACCCCCATGCTTGGGCTGCTTGCTCAAAGAGACCGATGAAGGCTTCGGGCTTGTCATGCGGGCTCATTTTCGTGAGGGTGACATGAGGGGAGTCCATGGTGGTAATGTTGGACGCCCCTGCCAGCAGATGCCAGAACGCCTGGTGATCTTCCCGTTGGGCCAGCATCAAGGCTTCAAAGCGTTGTTTTTGGTCCTTCCAGAGGGCAGTCAGCGCTTGATGCTGGTTCTGCTGGGCAGCAGCAAGGGCATGGACGAGCTCCATAATTGGGGAGGACTCCATGAAGTGGTTCCCTTCTGTACTCACGTCATGGGTTTCGGCACCACTGTAGTGAATCCCTGACATGGGTGAAGCACAGAAGCACGGCAGGTAAGAACTGAAGTTCGTTTAAATTTTATTTTTTAAGATTCTATATATATCTTTTCAACCTCACTTACTCCTATACATACACACACACACACACACACGCATTCTGGTCGGGAATCAGCTCTTCTCTGCTTTCCCCCTCCTTTTATGCTCCATCCCTGTATCAAACACACACACCCATGTTAATTGACACCAGGTGTAATGACTTAGCCACTTCCCTTCCCTGACCCTGCCTTCCATTCACAAACTGCTGTTTGGCCACTCCCCCGTTGCCACAGTTATTTACTTATTATTTTCACATCATAAGGGTGCCACTGCTACAGCACGATACATAAACCTCTTTGGCAAATGATAGAGGTGTGGTTTTGTGCATAATCTATATAAAGAACTGTGAGGCACCCTGGTGGTCTGAGGGTGCTACATAACAACTTATACCAACAGTAATAAACAACCCTGAACATTAAAACAATATATTAAACACACTTATCCACCCTGAGTCCATGCCCACTCCATGCTCTGGATTTTGGCTTAACTCATCCTTGTTATAGAATAAAAGAATCATGTGTAAACATGAATCAGGAGATCTGTAATGAGTTTAATTCAAGTTAATTTCACACTTCCAAGTGATAAGTAAGAAATTAAAAGGACCAAGAATCGTCCCTTTATTTTGTAGATTAATGGGTTTGATTCATGACTCAAATGAAAATATGAATACACAAATATGCATTTGGCCTCTAATTAACCCCTAAACTTCCAGAACCCGCTGGTAGGCACAAACATGCTTTGCTTGCACTCATGACATACTTTACCTGTTAATTTTCACTGTAGATACTGAATAATTAATATTAATTTGCAGAAAATGTCTGAATAATAAGCTGGAACTTTTACTGGTACTAGGGCACTCTGAGGACATCACACACTGTAGGAGTAGCATCAGAGTAATATGGGGCCTGATGTATAAATGCTCTATACACATTCTTATCATCTAAAAAATGCATTTAAAAATGGAAAGGGATTCTAGATAAACATTAGAGTTAAGTTTAATTAGGAGTATTTTGGTTTTTCAGATGAACCATGTTTTGTATGTAGATAAAATGGAAATATGGCATGTTTGTGCTTGTAAAACAATTTGCCCAGTTCACTTAAAGGAGAGAATTTTTCATGAATCACCCAGTACTATTTTAAGTTTCTTCACACAGGGCACACTTTGTCTGGTTCATATGGCCCTGGTCACACTCCTGATCTCACTCAAAAAAAAAAATCATGTCTAAGCTCCTATTAGATCATGTTAGATATTTATCACCAAAAGCACAGCATGTCCTAATTGTGTTCATATAGGACTAGCTTGGGTAGCATCATGTTTTTTTTTTCTGATCTGACCACAGTCACCCAAATCCTCCCATTTGACCATATGCCATGTTGTATGCAGATATTGGACCAGATAGGAACTGTTCATAGTTTTTGCCGCTTTGGCAGTCTCTAAATTTCTTGTTGGTTGGACTACTAACAGTTGATAGTTTAAATGTGTAGTAAGATTCAAGCTGCATGTTGAATGTCAGTCTCACCAGATGCAATGCAAACCCATGGTTCCATATGTGACATTTTCCATAAACAACTAAGTTATTTCTAGTAGGCTGCTGTGTCTCAACAGGTAAGAACTGGAGTCATTCAAAATACTCTCTGAGAAGGCGGAGTCTAACATACATAGGTGTAATATACAGGCTTGTGAAACACTGAGAATTTAAAGATGTGCCATTTGACCAAAGTTCATTTTACTATTTTCCGTAAACATTTATGTCACATACAGAATTTCAATTCCCTCTGTAACCGGTGTTCTGATTCTGCTGAAATTTTCAAGTTTTGCCCCCAAAAATTGTGTTTACCTTGCTTGGATCATTGACAAGCCTCAGTAAAGTGAATTTTAGAAACACTGAGTTTACACCAACTTCTTAGTTGAAACAGAAGAACCTTCTTGTTGCTTCATTCACATGCCTGGATAATGTGTACTAGGCCCTGTGAAGCTCTCCCTCCCTACGATTTGTTAACTTTAGGGTATTAGGAAATCAAAAAGTGTGGTACTGGGTACATACAAGGATGTTTCAATTTTACCCCTTGCGCAACATAAATGGGACCAATAGCATGACCAGGGCCATACAGTAATTGCCTTAATTTTTTAATGAAAATAATGATTCAAAACTAACATATCTATTTTATTAATTAAAATATTTAATTCTCTTGCTCTCAGGAGACACATCAACTTTATATGCAGAAACTGGATGAAGTCTCCAGGCTCCAGAACAGCTTTACTGCCTCTATAACTCGCCAGAGGAAGTGCTTAAAGGATGTGTCTCAGTCGCTAAAGACGTGAGGAGTGAATTTACTTATTTTCTATGTTTCTTTTTCTGTTATAATTTCTGTTATCCATGAAGTCACCTGTCATTGCTAAAGCATCTCACTGGGTCTTCATGTTTTCTATCTTCTACTCTCATATCTTGTAATTGCATGAATTTACACACTGCAAAAAAATTTAAAACTGAATTTGAGGAGAAAATTACTGAATAGTAGTGAAATTATCTTACTGCATGGACAGATATTTTTACTTGATAAGACATCTTAGAATAAGTTGGTTGCAATCTAGAACTAGGTTTAATAATGTCAGAATTAGCGTCTTGTATTCTTCTAATAGGAAATGCTAGATCGTTTCAACTATTTAAGATAGATATTTTCACTTGCTAAGATATTTTTTGCAGCGTTCTCCCCGTGTCCTTGTGGGCCTCCTATAGCAGAGATGTCTACAAACGCCAACAACTGGCGGTTTTCTCCGCTTACACAAACGGTCTGCACCGGATACTCGATCCCAGAAAAAAAAATAAAAACTTGCCTTTCAACGTTCAAGCGATTTATATCATCTCCACTGCCCATAATTTGCTGCAAATCTAATTATTTCACCACGAAATCGTCTTCAATTTGGGTCTAGTGTGACCGGAAGCGACACCATTTTTATTGATTGATTCTCGCGCTCTGATTGGCTGAGCCGGACCACATGACCATGCCGCAGCAAACGACTTAGCAGATGACAGTAAAGACGTAGGTGGTGGTGGTTGTTGATATTTGAAGAATAGAAAAACGTATACATTTTTCTGTTCTTCAAATGGACAGTCTTGTCTCATTTTATCAAAAATGTAGAGGATCATCAGTATATTTTTTTTTTTATATAAATTCAGTTTTTCACTCATCACTGATAGGATATTTAAACAAAAGTTGACATGAATATCATATGCTCAGATCCAAAGACTGCAAAGTATTATCAGTATATTTTATTTGGGGTACAACAAGCAAAATTTAAAAATGTAAATAAAAGTTTTGTGAATTCAATTTTGTTTTCCTCAATTTATTTGATGAGAAGGTATGAATGATAAGGAAACACAAAGAAAATAAGAAGAATCATCATTCTCTATCTAAGAATTGTTATTTTCATATCCAGAAGCTACACGGAGTGCCTAATTTCCCATAGAAATGTCTCGTCTCTTCTCTAAGACTTCATACTTACAAAGTGCAAGTGTAAATAACTGTGTGCAAATATTTATGCTGAAATCAAAACTATACAAATCCACAATACCATTCAAGTACATTACACATGCACAAAATAAGCTCACTATCTGGTTATATTCCAGAGCCAGGTAGCGGGTAACAGTGGGTAACTGAGAAAGCCAAGCACACAAACATCTGGAGGGAAATTTCATACGTATTTTGCAAGTATTTTACAGGGAAATGGTTAGTAATTTATTCGCCGAGAATGCACCAGAAGGCATACGAATTTCAAAAATTTTCGGGGGGACGGGACGACACACCCTTAGCGTTAGCATGCTTTTGGTGCGCTGCTGCAAATTCCAGAGCCACCTACTACTTTTTTTTTTTAGCTGGCTACTTCAGATTTTCTGGAGAACCTTGCCTATAGTGATGTTCTCAGGTTTTCTTCTACCTCCAAAATATGCTGGACTGACTCCACTAAACTGTGTGAATGATGCCCTGCGATGGACTGGCATCCCATTCAGGATGTATTCCCACCTCAAACCAAGTGTTCCAGGGACAGACTCCCAATCCACCATGGCCCTCAGGCTGGGTGATAATTTTCATCTCAGTCTCTACACTTCCCAAAGAGTGGAATATTTTACAAATCTGAGGGAGAAGAACATTGTGTAGAACATCTCATTATCTCTATCTGCTTTATCCTGTTCTACAGGGTCGCAGGCAAGCTAGAGCCTATCCCAGCTGACTACGGGCGAAAGGTGGGGTACACCCTGGACAAGTCGCCAGGTCATCACAGGGCTGACAC